>BJBW01003466.1:73359-139862 GCA_004320125.1 Scolopax mira
TGGGCACTTGACCCAGGCTGGCCAACAGGACTATTTCATACCATGAACATCACATTCAATATAAATTAGAAAAGTTTGCTGCGGAGCTCTCTCTCCGTTGATGGTGGTGGTCCAGACAACTCCTTGCCCCGGGGCCGGACCCTTGAGGTCTTCCCTTCCTCCTGAAGCCATTGCACTCGCAGTGTCCCACCTTTGCTGTCCCTGCTGGGAGGGCACAACTTCCTGCTGATAGAATTTCTGAGTATAATTTTTACACATCTTATATCAGAATTGGGATTAATACTGGTTACATAGTATTATTGTTAATTATTTAGTCTTAGTCTATTAAATCTATTTATATTTCAACCCTATTTATCTATTTCTTTGTGTTCCCCGATTCCCCTTTCCAGGTGGGGAGGGGTCATTGGGTGATAGAATAATTGTCTGAACGACAATAGATTGGTATGGGTTTTCTCAAACCATAACACTCCACTTATATATTTTTTACATTCTGATTGTTAGCTAATTTGTTCGTCCCAAAATGCCTAGGTTCTGGTGATGGATATAAGAAAATTCTCCAGTCTGTCTAGGAGACCGTAAACTATTTGAAAACAATTGATTATCAGTTTCCTATCTCTGCTGAAATGCCAATAAATGTACCTGCTATGGGGTTGTTACATTTTTAGTCTTAGATTCCACATGGTCATAAGCACCTGCTCATCTATTCTATGTTGATTGAATTGACCAATTATCTTTGTGCATAAGTATAGCTGTAGCAAGTGTTAGAATATTCTTAGTTTTATTTTCACCAACACATATTTTACAATAAGAGTTACATCTTCTTTTCATTGTTGGTGCTGTCTGCCTGTCAAAATGGTTTAAGATAGTCAGGACATGGATAATGAGGACATAAATTACCTAGTTGAACAAGGTAGAAAATTTACTTTTTTTTTAACTGGCAATATTAAATTGTTAAATTAAATTGTTATTTAATGTAACTCAAATGTAAAACAATGCACTTTGGATGTGAAAAAAATAATAAATTACTCAAATATGTCACAGGATTGAAAAGTTAACTGCATCAAAATGAGAAATGTTCCAGGTTATCACTGCAGACAACTTGGTGTACATCTGTGGTCAAAAAAAATCCAGATGGTAGGTCGCATAAGTAAAGAAACACTGAATAAGGCAGAGAATATCATAAATCCCTGATACATGTCAGTGCTTCAATTTCATCTAGAACACATTATCTTGTAATAGTCTTATCAGTTCCAAAATAAAAACAACAAGAAAACTGTTTAAGAATCATAGAATCATTTTGTTTGGAAAAGACCCTTGGGATCATCGAGCCCAACCATCTATCCTACTCTACAAAGTTCTCCCCTATATCATATCCCCCAACACCACATCTAACCAACTCTTAAACATGTCCAGGGATGGTGACTCAATCACCTCCCTGGGCAGCCTATTCCAATGCCCCATCACTCTTTCTGTGAAAAATTCCTTCTTAATGTTCAGTCTAAACCCACCCTGTTGGAGCTTGAAGTTATTCCCTCTTGTTCTGTCACTAATTACCTGTGAGAAGAGACCAGCACCAACCTCTCTACAGTGTCCATTCAAGTAGAGAGTGATGGGGTCTCCCCTAAGCCTCCTCTTCCTCCATCTGAACAGTCCCAGCTCCTTCAACTGCTCTTCATAAGATTTATGCTCTAAGAAGGGCGAGAAGAATAGCAAAGACCTCCCATTGGCTAATATGGAGATAAGCTGCAAAACATGGAGCTTGCGGTGTTTGGAAAAAAAGTGAAGTTGCATGTGTCAGGGCCCATATAACCACTGACCTGAGACAGTTTGATGTATCTGCTATAACTACCCTCCACCTGGGATTGAGTTTAGGAGGCCAGGAGAAACAGTTGAGAGTGATTGTTTATTTACTATATTGTTGGAAAGGAGTGGAAGAAAGGGGACAGTGTTCTGGGTACAATGTCTCTTGACAACAGGCAGCAAACACAATGAATTACAGGCACCATACCTGAAGAAGGAAAGGGAGTCTCCTTAACAAACAGCCTGCCAGCAAAATTGAAGTCCAGAAAACAGCAGTTGCGAGGTAGTCAGTCTGTACACCTCACATCACCACCCACGTGTGCTGAGATCACAGATAACCTTGTTTTCCTGTGCACAGGTCTCCTGAATGAAACTTGCCTTAGCAGCACCTAAACATGGCAGCAAACACCCCAACTGAGTGCTCCACCTGGTTGAGGACATGGCACCATCTTAAAAAACATCACTGTGCATCACAGCTAGACAGCAGCACATTTCTTTTCCATGTTGCTAGGAGTGTACCTAGAAAAAAAGTCTTTCCTGGATTCAAAAAGTACCACATGGAGAACATTGCTGCTGCCACAACCTATTCTCTGCGTCCACCTTCACCCCTCAATGCATGTTGTGTGGCCCCATCTCACAGTCTTAGCACAACCACAGGGTTACTCTAGAGGCTGGCCTGAAAAGGCTGAAAATGGCTCTAGGCAAACAGCTAAAATTGAGAGCTGCAGCCCATCTGAAGTGACCCACTGACCACTCTGGACAGTCTTTATGAAGGTGATGATGACAGGGAGTGGAGTGGTGCAAGGCATTAACTAAAGGGCAGAGGAAGAAAGGGAGCACCTTTGGGGTATATCATTAAATTCTGCTCCTGACCAAGTATTTGTACACCTCAAAGAGGGCCTCACCTCACTGGGAAGGATGCCAGAGCTACATCCTCAGTTAGCATTAAGGACCATGTTATTCAAGTTGTCTCTCAAGACTAACCTTTCTTCAGTCAGGTGGCTGAATGCATGCTTCTCCAAAGACCTATCAGGACTGAAGTGAACAGAGGCTATGATTATCCTGAACTTCAGAACTCACAACTGTAATGAATAGGTAACATCTGCCAAGATGAAGAATGGAGTTAGGAGCTTTAATCAAGTTTTGCCCTTTTTTATGATCTGTAGGTAGCAAAATATGTTAAGGTATCTGGTGTGTATATATATATAAGATATCTGGTATCTGGTGGTATCTGGTGTAGCACTGGCATAGCTAACAGTGCTGGCCATAATGACTGCCAGAGACGACTTTGGATAGTCAGAGGCAGCAAAAGTTCAAAAGTAGATGGCAACTCATTTTTCCACCATGACGGATTTAGGGGAATACCTGCAGAGATTGACTGTGGCACACGAATATTCTGCACCCACACCCATGCTGCTTGCTGCTCCATATATCCCACCAGTGGGGCATTGTCTCAAGGCTGCCAAATTTCCATTCTAGAGATGGTATTGTGTGACTTGTGTACCCTGCACATAGACACGGTACAGACTGATGATTTGGGCATGTGGTGCATGTGAGTACAACTTGTCTGCCATGCATGGGCCAAAGGACAGCATGCAAGTCTTGCGGAATATATTTCACGAGATCACAGGGCCTGAGCCAGCTTTCTAGCAGTTGGGACAAGGATACTCTGTTTTGGGAGTCTAGGAATGCAATAGGAAGGATGGTTAGAGAACAAGCTTTCATATTCTTGGAACAGAATTAGTCAGTGAAACGTGCATACTGTGTAGTTAGTACTCATAGTCCAAGCAAAGACAATTATAGTAATAGATTAGTGAATTCTTAAAAGGAGTAAGTGGAATGCATGAATCATTTCAAAGATGTTTTCCAAAACAGGTAATCTCTTTCAGTGGTTCTTGGCTGAGTGAAAAAGGGAGCTGTTAACACAGTGATTGCAACTACTCCTGACTGATATAGACTTTGCTCAGTAATTTATACTTCTTAAATTAGAGTACTGAATGGTGTTCTGCTTACAGAATCCTTACAGAGCATTTCGGTGGTTCTACTTGCTGTTCATATTTATTTAATAAGTACTTTCCACACTTGATAGCTTATTCATAAATTTTATATTGTCAAAGTATGTTTGTCCAGACAAAACAGAGGATGTGGCTTTTCTTCCAGAGTTAGAAAGTCCTTCCAACTAATGGTTCTCTATATTTCCTATTTCATCATTCATTTCCTGTGAATGTTTTTGCTGGAAACTATATTAGTTAAAAGTCTCTAGGAAGGGTGGATGAACTCATAGAAAGAATTTATTTAAGAATTCAAATTAACAATTTGCTTTGTTGTGCAATATATGTTTACTCAGGTATAGTGGAATATTGACAAAAACAATAAGGATGGGGTGATAATAAGAGACAAAATAAGCCAGTAGGGTCCAATGCAGTGAATTAATCAGGCTACTTATTGGAACTGTCAACCGAAGTATTATTTCTATAAAATAAATTACTTGGAAGTAAGCCAAAGAATCCAAAACCTTGTTACAATATTTTCAGGAAGCTTTTTATCTTATTTCCTGTTAATATTTCCCACTTGAAGTAGCTTTTTACTTCTTCTGCAATAATTGTATATTCTCAGATCTTCATTTATAACAAACATCATCTTTTCATTACACGTTACTAGGTTTGAAAATTGAAGGCCCTTCATGCATATTTGTTAAATGATATTTGAAACAAACTTGCATCTCTATTTTCTGCAAGGAGACTCTTTCTTTCTTGGGGTAAGTTTGAAAATAAAATTTCTCAGCCACAAAGCTGTTTAAATAAGTTACTGTTACTGCTGTAGTTTGTCATGTGTTGCTCTCAGTTGCACCACTTAGTTGTTGAACAAGACAATAAACTACACTACTGAAATGAATTGGGTTACTCTCATCATTTTACTAGTCCAGTTTGCAGAACAGCGAATGCATTGGCCCAGGGGGGCAGCACAGTGAACAGACAGGAAAAAGCACCTGGAAGAAGAAATGATGGGATGATATTAAACTAGCATTGCCATCACGGAAAGCCTCACATAAAATCTATTATTACTACTATTATTATTAATAATAATAAATAATAATGATAATGCACACTGTGGTGTCCAGCACAGTAATTATGAAGATATTCCAATGACAACTGTAGTCCCAAGAAGCACTGTTTTCATCTCACTTCTTACCACTTTTATCACTTGTTTATGCTATTATGTGACGTAAACAAAATAATAAAAATATGCTGGTATTTCAGTAAACTGTTTTTATTTTTTAAATATATTTTAGTACTCTTCACTATTTCCCCAGATCTATCTTAGAGTTTTCATAGCCACACACTTTGTACATGGTTGGAGAACAAAAGACATGGATTTATAAAGAAAAACCCCAAAACACAGCAAACTTAGTGATTGAATGATTGTTCATCATACTTTTTTTCCTTATTTTCCTTATTTCCTTATTTTGCAGCTTTCTGAAGAATGTCCATCAGTCGTTTAAGCTTTGAATCTGATATTCAGAAGATAAAAATCCGCAGATAAAATAGATGTATGTCAACAATGATTGCATGGAGGTGTAGGTCTTTGTAATATGAGAGGGACTTCAGTATTGTAACTCTGATTAATCTTTCTAAATATATATATTTTCTAGCAGAAAAATAGATGAAAAAGAAAATGGCAGAAATACAGTTAGCTTGTTTAAAGGAACGCAAAACATAACAAGAAATTCAGGCTTTATACAGGCAGAGGAACTAGCTATTGGTAATTTAATGCAGATAGTTTTAATTAATATCAAAGTTCATACGCTGCTCACCTTGACAGCTTAGATTTGAGGGAAATCTTTGAGCAATATTTATGTGGGCAGATGTCTCACCAAGATATTTGTACATAAATACAGCCAAGAATTATGCAGTCCTTTCAAAATTAATGTTGTTTAGTGTGTTTTGCAATTAAGAACATAATTGAAAATACAATTGTTTGAATTATTAACAAGGCCCAAATTGTCTGTGTGTTATCCACTCTGAATAATGCTTCCAAGTTTAGAATGGGAAAAGACAGACTACTTAGGAAATTCCTATAGCTCCACTGATTGAGCTCCACTGAGTATCCAAGTTCATATCTACAGCACCTTAACACTCCTTTAAATATTTTTATGTTTAGGTATTAAAATGACATTGCATGTTTGCTTGTTGCAACATTAGAATAATGACAGAACCACTTTTTGCTGCACACAGAATCCTTGTGCCCCTCCTTGGTGCACAAGCATTGATGAATTTAGTAACTGAAGAACTACTAAATTAGGAACAACTGAGGAAGCTTAACTGCATATGAGAAAATCTACTGGGAACCCTAGGATGGTTTTACATTCCCTTGCTTTCCTGCTGCCTAATGTTAAGTATGTTTGTACAATATATGCATAGCATCTATGGAAATATTTTCACAAGATGAAGCTCCTTCATCAAACCCTCAAAGCAAAATACGGGCGAATCTAGATCCTCTGCTGTGAAGGTAGCATGGAATGTTTACATGCATGGAAGGGAAAGAAATCCCTGAACTCACCTTAGGTTTTTGCTTTTTGCTTTTCAATAACTCAAAAGTTTTTTAATTCATGGTATCAATAACTACAGGGAGGTGAGTGGCATAAGTTGTGACATTTGCTCATAGTCAAGAGCATATTTCCTCTCCCATCTCTTCCTAAGAAAAGATGTCTGTATGTGCTTGTGATGAGCATATATTTTTCATTCTTCATAATGCAAAATTACTTATAGACCCTAAAAAAATTAGGGCTCTTGTTTGTATTGTTTCTTCAGGAAAAAAAAATCTGTGCATATATAATTTTATCTCAAATGCATCTGTGGAACTAAAAGCTTTAATTTTTATATCCAAAATTATTTTGGCACTGGAGAGCTAAACTTAAATGCTATGAATCACCCTGAAAGAGCCTTTCTTTTTTTTTTTTTTTCTTGGCAAATATTAGAAAGTCTTTATTGGGCTAAAATTAGCCACTATAAAATAGTTCCTGCTTCTCCCCAGAATCACCATTGTATGTACTTCTACTGTTACAGCACCTGAAGACTGAGAAAGTTGCCTAGGACATGTAGCAAAACCTCTAAACTGAAGTTATGTAAAGCCCTACCTCTACCTTTGTGGATGGAATTTCCCCATCAATAACTTCTCTACATCATTGTATATATAAACCAAAAAAAATCTCTGCTATTCTTGTTCTTCTTTGTGCCACTTCTTAGCCTAGATATATTGGGTTTGTTTTTAAAACACCTTACGACAGAAGTTTATTCACTCTACTGTTAAAACCTGAAGGCCAAAACATCATTTAATTTGGTCTGCCCTGACACTCCTTCTACAAAACACTGTTTTGAACCTCCAAATCTGTCCTGTTTTTTCCAGTTAGTCACTGCAGAAACTTCAGACTGAGAACAAAGAGCACGGCTTTCACAGAAGTTGATAAATAAACAAACTATAAAGATTTATTTTCATTAAAAAACAGGGGAAAAGTAAAACAATAGTTTTCCATTTCAAAAGGATGCCTCCAAGTTTCATTAATGTCAGTATGAGTTACAGTCTCCCCACTGGTTATCCCTTAACTATGTCTTTACTGCCACAACATTCTCACCCTTCCTGATCCTCTATGTCTATTAACCACTTATTACATCTTCTCATGATTTCAGCTTACTGCCCTGCCCATCAGAGACTGGAGAGTAATATTAAACTTTGCTTTAGGTGATAAACTAAAGCAGATCCTTCCTGACGCTCAGTGGACAGAGAAGAGAGAAAGAGGTTCTTCTGCAGACAGGTTGTAATTAAACTTGTTCCCTGCAAAGGGCCCTATCTCTCTCCACTGACTAAGGAAGGACTTCAGAGAGATTAACTAGTTTACCTTAGTGAATTCCCTCTCTGTCACTGTGAAGTAGGTATCTATAGTTAGTCACAGCAGTGACTCCCCCTCTGTTTTGCATTTTCCATTGTGTACTAAACGGAACTGTGGTCAGTAATTCATCTTTTTAGTGAGTTGTCTCTTGTAGGTAACTGTTTAAAGAGTAACAGTGAAATCACATTTTTTAATTTTTTTTTTTAAGAAATACATGAAAGAAGCTGAAGATCATCGCCTTTCCAAAGTGTTTCATCTCTTGTTATTTCATGAAGCCCCTATGAAGCAGAGCCAGCCAAGAGTGTATGAGATGATGGGCTGTGAACTCTTGAGAGCACCCGGTCACCTCAGCAACGCACAGTGCACTTCCACTGGCCCTGGGCCAGCTGGGTTTGCAGCTCCAAGCAAATTATAGCCATAATTGTGGTGCTTAGATGCAGAGTCTGTCTGCCTACCCCTACTAAGACTCTGAATATGCTAGGTAACGGGCTGGAAGCTGTATTTGCTTTGGTGCTATGGGAGGAAGCGAGTGTTATGCAGCCACAGCCAGCGGTCAGGAGCTGTCTCCAGAAGCAAAAAAGAGAACAAGATGAAAGGAAAGAGAAGAAAAATGAACTTCAACAGAAAGTAAGAGTTAAATTTAAGATCCATTGAAGCTAATTAGCAGGCTAAAGTACCCAGTATAGTACATTTCCTTTTTCTGTCTTCCCCCTTGACAAGAAAAAAAGCTTGAAAATAAAGCTCTGCTTTCCCAGCAATGTAATGTAATGAAAATGTAATGTATCACCAAATATCAGCTAATGTGTTTTACTGGAAAATTAGAAAATATTGTTCATTTACTCTAAGGTTGAAAGTGATCTAAAAGAGACCCTTTTTGTAGAAAATAATTATTTGTTTACTCACAAAGGCAGATATGCCACTTAGAGAGGAAAAACAACCTGATTTGGAACAATAAGAAATACACAGTCCTTAGGAGCTAAATGAAATAAGAAATAACATGATATGCTGACCTATATAGTAGCCCATCAAGAGGTGAATTCATTATTTTTATTATCTAAAGCAGCACTTTGCAGACATTAGCTAATTCTCCCAGCCTCCTCCATTTATAAATAGAGAGGGTGAGGAAGAGGGAACTAACCCTTTGCCAGAACCATTCCCCATCTAAGAAGTGGAAACAGAGTCAAATCTCAGGAGCTCTTTCCTTGCAGCCTGCACTCAGTTCTCCGAGTCTCTCGCAATGCCTATGGAACCCAAGCCCAAGCATTTAGAGACTTGCTGGTGATGTCACAGACAAAAGGAGACATTTGCCTTCAGGTCAGACACATTAGATTGATTGTGGGACGACCTACAACTTGAGTCACATGCCTTCTTCACAGGAAATACCCTAGAAGGCAGGGGAGGGAGAAAGAAAAAAAAAAAAAGCCACCCTGTTTCTCCCTAGCTGGCAGATGGCATTGCAGCCACTTGGCAGAAGGCAGGATATTACAGTTCAGTGGAAAGGGATACATCACGGGTCAAAAAAAAAAAAAAAAAAGAAAAAAAAAAAGAGTGAAAAGAGTGTATATATGGTTTATTCATGTCTGCCTTTCCAGTAAACAGAAGAATAAAGTTGGTATGAAAGGAAAGAGAAAAGAAATTTCAAATATGGATTTCATCTCATTTACAGCTTTTTCTTCAGGAAGAATCTTTTGTAGGACACAAGAAGAGAGCCAGAACCTGGCTGATTAACTTAAAATTATTGCCTATCTTTTAGAGAATTAAATATAGGTTTGATAGGCAACAATTTAAAGTTAATCAGAGAGATTTTTTCCATAACTAGTGGAAAGAGATGTCAGAAGATGACTTGCCATACAAGAGAGCCTGTCTTAGACACGTATTTAAAGGTGGAATAAGCTGTGCTCTGGAAGTAGCTGCAACTTTTTATTAATAAAATGGATAAAATTAGTAAAATTAGATAGTTAACCTGTGGCAAATTCAGGGCAGAACCTGCTAGATGTCTCTCCTGCATGTCCACAGTCACAAATGCATTTAACTCACACTGCAACCATGAGTACTTGAAACAAAAAGATATTACTAAGATTTCGTATGACCAGTCTGAAAAGAATTTTCTAGGAAGGCATATTTTTCCAGGATAGTGGAATAAAATATGGGGTAATAATCAGGGAGAAGTTTACTTGGTAATATACATTATTTCTAATTTACTTGTTTCTCTCTTTTCCACATTCTTCATACCACAGTCATGTGGATGGAAACCAGGCTACAAATGCAAGTTAGTGTGAACTTTGGAACAGCACCATCATATCAGTACATAACAAAGAAAACCTATCTAATGTAGGCATTGTAACTTAAACTGATAAAAATTTTTCCACAGTAACATTCTTAAACAGAAAATCAGACTATGAATTAAACAGCGAAGTTGTATCTAAGAGTACTCTTTTTTTTCTTTTGGTGAGGATGAGAGAGAGCAAATGGAAACTATTTGGCTGATCAAACGAAACTTAAGACTTTTTATGCAGTGCACACATTTTTTTTTATTTTATTGAAGAAAAAAAAGGTAATAAAAGAGTATTTCTGAGAAAAAACAAGTATTATCATTTTCCTGTGAGATGAATTTTAACACAAGGAAGGGCTAGAGTATTTATAAGGCAAGTAAGCAGAAAAGAAAACAAGATGTCTGTAAAAACATAATTGGGTTATAACACTCATTAGAAGACAGCAAATGTACACAATTAGTAAGAAAGGGAAAGAAGGAAAAAATATTTTAAAAGATGTAATCTACCTTTTGTTGCTCTTTCAATCCTTTTTCTTCCATCCCCATATGGGGGCAATCTTTATTCTTCTGTCTATTCCCTTTCTATAAGCTTGGCTTAAAAATCCATTACAATCTTTCCCCTGATCTCAGCATGCTTTGGATCAGACCTTACTCTAATAGGCATAGGCTAATTTGTGTGACACATTTATAATATCTTCTTCCTGCTGCAGTCATGTGCAAAAGTTATATTTCACTTGTTTGATGGCTTCAGTTAATGAAGAATAGCCTCAGTTCATTTCAACTCGTGCCCAAATATACCAGCTGGATGTTATATTATGACTGAGCTCTCATTATAAAGATGTCATGATAGAGATGACCTACAATTTTTGGAGAGAAATTATCGGACTTCCAGATCCCATGTCATCCTTTCATTGTTCCATGGCTGAAAATGTCAACAAACAAAAACATGTTCTCATTCTCTAACAAAAAGTCTCATAGGACACAGAGCAAACATCTGCAAGATAATTCAATCGACATAACAACATTAGTATCTTCCAAGTTTGTGCTGCACAACCTTTGAAAATCCAGTCTGACAAACTTTTGCAACTTGCTGTGTGATAGATGATTCTCTATTTTTTGAGAAAAGCTTACCAGGGAAAAAAAAAACCCACAACCAAAAAACTCAAGGTAAAGAGACTAAATTGAAGGCAATGTGGAAAGTGGGAACAAAGCAGAATGCAAGAAACTTAAAATTATAATCTGAATGAAAGCTGTTTGAACAGGGATTAGTAGCTCCAGCGCCTGCTAATATTTTCAAAAATTTCCCATTGCCTGGGGGCAATCAGTCCAAGATACTTGAAGCTTTCTCACAAAAATTCAGTTTTCTGAAAACTACTGAATGGCGAACTAAAACATGAGGAATGGGATGGGAAATAAAATTAATTCTTCAGTGTTCTTTACTTGCTTGTGTCTTACAACCATCATGTTGTTAGCAAATAGACTCAGACAATTAAATCTCTAACTCCCTTCCCAGGTAATGTGTAAAATAATACCTACAATTTATTGTAAGAAGTCATAATAAAACAAAAATTATACAATTTAAAGGATGCTAAAGCACATATTTGACATATCATTTTGTCTACAAAGAACATATAGATAATCCTATTGAATACAAGTTGTTTAACCTGTACAAAAAAAATCAATAAAGGAGGAACTGGTAAAAGGCCTGATAATGTTTGATTCGTGTTAAAAGTAGTGCTGGATGACACTCTAATGCAAAGGTTTAACTGAGTATTTCTATTAATAATTGTTGCAACAATTGTTCCTATCTGTAGAACCAGTCAACCCCAAAATAAAATGAAATCTACTATTTTAAAAATAGCCTGCTGTAGGATCTTACAAAAAGAAGTGCTGCTTAGCAATTAGAAAATACTTTTTTTTCTTATATAAAGAACATACATTACAAAGGCAAGACACAGCTCTCAAACCTGTTAAAATAATGTGAAAGACCTATCTACGGCTCTTCAGACCTTACAATTCTGTATCAAAAAATTGAAGAAAAGGAAGAAATTCATGCAGGAAATTACTGAGTGCATGACAATAGGCAAAAAAATAAGTAAAATAAGAAACAGTAAAGCCTTTTATTCTGACGAGTGTTTACTACCATTAATATCTTATGTCAAGAATTATTTCTGATTGGTAAACTAAAGTATTTTCACATGGAAAGATGTGAAAAATGTAGGTTAAACAATAGTTCCAAATCTCTTGAATGTTGTACATGCTCATTCTGTTAGACTGTCCTCGGTGCTTGATAAACTAGCTATCTTACATATTATGAGTCAAAAATTAAAGATCACCTCTGATTGTAGTGGTTGAAGCGCTGTATTGCATAGATGATGCTCAACTACATTACTTGAAGGAGATATGTCTGTGAAACATCTGGTGACTCCACCAGCTAGGGACACAGACTTCCATGAGTTCCTCACACGTGCCAGGCTTTGGAACATGAGTAAAAAATATTTCCAATAAAAAGTGTCATTTCAAAGGGAAGCCAGTATTTTGCACCACTAGAGTTATTCAGGATAAATGATGAATTCTGTAATGATAATTTTGAGGAAAGTTTTTATCTTTTCTTCACATTCATATAATTCACTAACCTAATTTAAATAAAATTCTGTTATTTAGATCACATTTATGATAATAAAATTTTGAAGAAGCTTTGAGAGAAAGAAGCTACAGTATATACTTCAGATTCTTTACTCCACCGCATGCAATCAGTGTCATGATTTTTAGATATTATTTTACAGCCTTATTTTTTTCCCTTGAGCTCCAAGACCTAACACTAAGGGGCACCAGAGAACTGAACTGCATCTGTTCAGATCCATAAGGAACCAGCTGCTGCAACTAACATTGTAAGTTATTCACCGTGCTAGGTGGACAGGGAATGGGGCTTTGGGGGAAACATAACAGGAGAAACAACAGTTCTGCATGACACATTCTCTGTTACAGAAAACTGTCACTGGAAAAGGAAGGAAGTGCTCATATTTGGAATGCTGAAAGTCTTCTCACAGTTTGTTGCTAGGTGTTGAAAAAGAACTCTCACTCCCTTTTTCCAGACAAAAGTTGGGAAACGTGTGAAAATATTGTATGATGTGAAAATGGATTTTGTGGAGAAGCTAAGTATATCTAAAAAAATCCTATCAGATTGACTTTATTTGATCTTAGACAAGTGTAACCAGAGGAGCCCAGACTTAGGAATTCATTCTTATATTAAGTTTCAGATGAGGTCTGGATACCAGCAATTTTTCATTACCAATTCTTAAAATTCCACTATGGAGACAAAGAACATTTCTAATTTCCCTGTGGACTGAAAAAATGCCTATTACCCTCTCATTTTCCCAACAGGACAGCAGTATGTTAAAAAGAAATCAAGCCTATTTGCCAAGTGGGGACTCCGAAACCGACTTCCTTCACTCTGAGTTTCACTGTCAAACAGAGAATAACTATGCAGCCAGTGACATGTGTCTTAATAGAGAACATTCTCAAAATCTCACACCTGATCAGGAACCTGTTGCTTATCCCAGTTGGATTTGGTTTCTTTGTCCTGTATTGCAGTTTCAGTCCCTCTATTCCACCACAAAATACAGAACCAAACAAGAAAACCAGAATTAAATAAATCATACCACATATTACAGAAGTTAAATTGTTCTCACTCCCCTTTAAAAGTGTGGTCACGGTCTTGTCCCAGAACGGAAAGCATTACAAAAATGCAGACACAGTACAGGGCCCAGTATGTCAAATCATTGCAATCAAATCTCCAAGACCAAAATTAATAATGTACCATTAGCAGATGGTGTGAGCTGATTGACTGAGAATTGCAAAGATGCATTCTGATTTAAGTACTGTAGACTTTTCCTTATAATATTAGCACTTATTTCTCTGACTTTAAATAGTCTATCAAAATAAAATCCACAGACAACTTCTGCACAGTGTAGAATTTGACTCATAGATCTTTTGAGGCCAGATGAGACCATTATGATAATGAGCTTTGACCCCCAGTATAACACAGGGCATAGAACTTCACTCAGCAATTCATCCCTCGGGTCTGCATCTTCTGTTTGAGATATACCATCTCCTTGTGAAAGACATCTAGCCTTGATTTATTACTCAAAGTGACAGAAATTCCAGTACATTCTTTGGTAAGCTCACCCCTCAGTGAACAACTGCTGCAGTCAGAAAAGGTGCAGGTTTTATCCTCCTCTAATACTATTTAGTTTCAGATTTCTTCTCACTACACCTTTCAAAGCTGAATTAAGTTGTCAGTCTACAGACCGTGACCATGTTTGTTGAGGGATAAAGCTTTCTTTAACCAAATAGTGGGGAAAAGCCACCTTTTGGGGTAGAGTGTGCACCTTGTTCAAGGGCAAGCCGGTTGGACAAGATGATCTTTAAGGTCCCTTCCAACCTAGAAGATTCTGTGATTCTGTGATTAATAGTTCTAAATGGACCCTTACTCCAGAACGCAGAAAGCCTCTGGAACAGGGAAATGTATGGCCTCTAAACCTTTTCCCAATCCAATGGAGAAATTAAAATATACGTCTTGGCTATGCTATGGCCAGATAGCATACCTGATATCTCGAAAGGAAGACCTTGTAAATTCGTGTCTTCATCTGATAATGTTCAACCTCTAGCTGGCACCTTCTCTCATCCTGCTGCTGTTACATTAAGGTGTGCCAGCAAGCAAGATGAACATAGCCTAGGAGTGACCAAACAGTGGTTTAGTTTAAGCAAGAGACTCCGCTGGTTGGGCCCTGCAGGTGGTGGAATCTCTGCTGTGGGTCTCAGTGGAGACCATCAGTGATTCATTATCCTAGTGTAAGGGTTAAGCCTGCTCTCTCTGTCTTTCTCTCCAGGCAGTGACATCTAAAAGGTGAAACACAATGACTGGCAGCCTTTACCCAGCACTGGTGCTTGACCAGGGTCTTGCAAAACTTCTCTTGAGGGAACAGTTTGGGGTTTATGGGCATTTTGCATTCCGTCTCGCTGACTGAAAGACAGGTAGTTGTGTTCAGGTATTTTAGTGTGGGGCCAAAACCTGCCAGTATCCAGCCCTGGAGTTTCCTAAGCCATTTGTGGTTTGCTATGACAAGGACAGACACTGTGACAGACCTCTCCAGCCACCATCCTGCGTGGACATGGTGTTTCAGGGCCACGAAGGGAAGGAGACCCTGAATGAGAGAAGGATGGAGGGTGGTAACGAGCAGTCCCTTCAGTGAGATGAGTGGAAAGAGTTGCACTGAGGAGGCCCTTTGGAAGGGCCATGTGGTCCCCAGTGCTTCTCCCACCTCCTCCTCCTCCTCTTCAGGCAGGAGGAGGCAGAGTTGCTGCTGCTGCCAATGCGCCAGGATAGAGAGATCTCGGCGCGGGAGGAGATGACGCAAAAGACAGAGCTCCCCCCAAAAAAGTGTTTCTCCAGGACGAAGATGGCGGCAACTTAGCCCAGGGGCCCAAGATGCCTGTGCCCATCGGGGGCCCCCAGCCAGGCAGTTCCGCCCCGTGCGCCCGGGGACACCGCGCCCGGCGGCAGCAGCGGCGGCAGCCGCAGCCCATTGTCACCAGCAGCGGCGGCGGCCCCGGCAGCCTCCTCCTCCTCTTCCTCTTCCTCCTCCTCCTCTTCAGCATCCTCGGCAGCGCTCCGGGAGCCCTGCAGCAGCGTCTCTCCAGTTAGAGCGGAGGGGGGAGAGGAGAAAGAGGAGACGGAGACAGCGGTGCAGGCATCTGTGCCGCGGCTCGGGGCTGAGGAAGAGGAGCAGCGGCGGCGGCAGGGAGGAAGAGGAGGTGAGGAGCCCTCCCGGAGCCGTCTGTCGGCAGCGGGGGACGCGGCATGCAGCTGTCCGGGGGCAGCGGGCTTTTCTCAGGAGGGAGATGGGGAGCTGCGATCTGACCATGCCTGGGTGAGAGGGGAAAGGACCAGCCGCGCAGCCCCGCCACCGCCAACTATCACCACTACCACCACCATCTCCTCTCCCTCCTCCTCTCTCTGCGTTATTGCTCTTATCTTCTCCACGGCACTCCGCGTTGGATGGACTGGGGCTGCTTCGTGTGGTGACACCAAAGCAGAGCCACCGGCGAAACCGAACAGTATCTCAAGAGGAAGAAAAAGAAGAAAGAAGAGGGAGAAAGAGAGAGAGGGGGAGAGTGGAAGAGGGAGCGAACGAGCGAGCGAGGGAAGGGAAGGCAGGCAAGAAAAACCCCCCAATCTTTTAAGTCAATGCATATTGTGGTGACACTGGCAAAGGAGCCCTCACGGTGGAGTCGGCCAGGGCTGTGCGTTCCCAAAATATGACCAGGGGTGCTTGGATGTGCAGTCGGCAGTACGATGACGGCTTAAAAATCTGGTTCGCACCCCGGGAGAACGAGAAACCCTTCACGGATTCAGAGAGGGCTCAGAAATGGCGACTGTCCCTGGCATCGCTCTTGTTTTTCACAGTCCTGCTCTCTGATCACTTGTGGTTCTGCGCCGAGGCCAAATTCACGGGGACCGGAGAGAAGGAGCAGCCGCCGCCCGAGAAGCCGGAGCCCGCGGAGCCGGAGCTGCTGGCGGGCATGGGGGAGCCGGCGCCCCCCGCGCCCCGGCTCCTCGCCCCCCCCTCGCCCTCCCTCCCGCCCTCCCCCGGCAGCAGCGGCGGTGGCAGCCGCGGCAGCCGCACCAACGGCACCGAGCCCCAGCACGGCAGGGCTGCTTTCCTGGGGAACTCCACCGCCAGGCCCCTGGAGACGTGCCCTCCCCAGAGCTCCTCGTCCGGGCAGTGCTTCAGCGTGGGGGACGCGGAGGCGGTGTGCCGGCGGCGGGGGGGGCCGGGGCGGCCGCGGGGCGCGGGGCAGAGCCCAGCGCCCGACTGGGACCTGACGGATTTTTACCTTTCCTTTTGTAATTCCTACACACTTTGGGAGTTGTTCGCCGGGTTGTCCAATCCGGACACTTTGAACTGCAGTCTGGATGTGGTGCTGAGGGGGGGAGGCTCCTGCAGCCAGTGCGTCCAGGCTTACCAGCGCTACGACCAGCACGCTCAGGAGAAATACGAAGAGTTTGAGGTTATGCTCCAGAAATATTTACAGTCGGATGAGTACTCGGTGAAATCGTGTCCTGAGGATTGTAAGGTAGGAGCCCCTGCTGTGTTTGCTGTCCCTGCCTGGCGGGCTGGCGTGCCTCCCTCGTCTGTTGTGGCTGCCGTGGTCCCCGTTTTGGCTGCTTCGGTCTCTGCTCCTGGCGCCGGCGGCCGTGGTTTTTAGGGTGCAGTCGGAGCTGCGGAGGATATCGGCGGGAAGCCCCCGTTACCGCGTTGCTAAAAGGCAGGCAGAGAGAGGGGGAAGGGTGGATTAAAAAAAAAAAAAAAAAGAAAGAAAAATTAAGTGATCCTCAGTCCTCTGGGAGTGCAGCTCTGGATTTCCCCCTCCTCATGAATATGCGATTGGCTCCGGCTCGGCTGCCGGCTTCCAGCGGGCTGGGATGCGGCTTGGCGGCAGGCAGCGACAGGGGCTGCATGCCAATGAGCGGGGACCGGGACGGCAGCCGGGGCCACCCGACGGCGCTGCCCTACCTGCGGACCCTCCGGGGCCGGCGGGGGCCTCGGCCTGCCGGCCGGTGGCCCAACCCACGGAAGGCACGGCGGGGTCGAGGCCGAGGTGGCAGTGGCCGCGGTGCCCGGAGGACGGGCGTCTCTCCCCCCCGCGGGGTCCGGGGACGCGCACCTGGTGGGTTCCGTCGGGCGTTTGGCCCCGGGGGCGGCGGGCAGCGGCGGCGGCAGTGCGCGGGGCGGCGGAGGGGGGAGGTTGCCGGCCGCCTCGGGAACGTGGAGCGGGACTGTCTCCAGGCGCTCTGCCAAAATTTGTGGAGCTGGGAAGAGCTGGAGGACGAGGGTGGATGTCAGTGGACACCGCGGTGGCCCTTGGTTGGGAAGTGATGGTGACAGGACTTCAATAAGCCGCGGTGGTTTTGTGTGGTGCCGTCGGTGACCGCTCAGAAAGATCCAGAGGGTTTTCATTTCCTTTGTTAGAAGAAAAAGTCCCACTTCGGCTCTGTGTAGTTGTTGTCTTCTCTCTACTTTTGCGCAAGATTAGTTGGCCTAGCTGTCAAGAAAGGAAAGGGCAGAAAAAAGTGTTGTCCTTGGCGCCTAAAATAACTAACTGCATGCTTTTTTCCCCCGCTTTGTTTGAATATTTGTCAAGAGTTGGGCCAGGTGAATGGTTGCTGCCCTGAACTGAATTATCTCAACTACTGTAACAATACACTAACCAGTCTGAATCAAATCCTGCTTTAGCAGTGGGACACAACAGTGAACACTCTGAGCAGAAGGCCTAGCAGTACCTCTGTGCTTTTTGACTTCAGCAGGGCCTTCTGAAATCATTTCATGGTTAACAGTTCCATGCCTAAAGAATCTCATTCACCATTAGGTTGGTGTAACCTGCATATATCTTTGCCTCAAAATCAATCCAGTCCCTCCAGAAGTTGAAATATCCTGTTATCTAATTGGATAAAGTAGGAAAGTTGCTGTATCTATTTTTTCTTGCTAAACTTGACAAAAGTAAAGTAGTCTCATCAGCAATTTTTACTCCACTGTTTCTGGTTATAAACTGTGTGTGTATGCACTCATTGTATGTATATTATGTACTCAGATACTGGTAATGTAAACTTATTTTATTTCCAGACTGAATTGGCTAAATAAAAGGCATAAATTGCCTAAGTAAAAAGCATAAATTGGATAAGTAAAAAGCATATCAAATATAAATAGATGTCTGCTTTTGTAAGGACATCTTTGCCTTTTCAGAAACTCTTTCACTAAGAATTGACCTACAGGTCTGTGCTGCCACACAATCAGCATCGACTTGCTTAAAGTGATTCTTTTTGTATCACAGTTTAGTTTGAACAAACTTTACCACAAAGTGTGCAGTTGCCTTACAGTATATCGTGGTTGTAAAAGGGATTGAAAATTAACAGAACAGAACAGCGTAACAACTTCCCCTTCAGACACTGAATAAAGAGAAATATTTTTCTAATGATGGGGGGAAAGTGGTTGACATTAAAATGACTGCACGAAGCGTATACATGAACTAGACAAATGCAGTGCCAAGGACTTAGAGTTCTCCAGTTTGGAGTGCCGGGCGGTACTGTCCGATGTTTTGAGAATTTGGCCAACCAGCCTGTGTTAAAAAGGAAGGTTATTTCATCAACACCACAAAAAAAAAACCAAACCCAAACCTCCCACAACTCCTCCCCAGCAGCAAACCCAAACCCAGGGCGTTTCCTCTCCCCCTGCGGGGCGGGGTGGGGTGGGCGGGGCGGCGGGCGCTGTCCAGGGTGCTGCACGACAGCGCTCGCAGCCCCCGGCCCGGCTGCGGAGGAGCCGCTCGCCCCGACCCGCGCCCTGTGCTGGTACCTCTGGGTCCCCGCGGGTCCCTCCGCAGCATTTTGGTTCGTCCTGGTGGCTGAGAGAGCCGAGCGACGAGCAGCTGCAGCCGTCCGTGCGGTTGATGTGCGTGGTCCACCTTCAAGTGTGTACGGGTGAAAGTAGAAACTCAGGGTGAACGCTTTGTGACAATCGCAATGTTTTGCGTGCCTGTCTGGTGCTTTGTGCATATCTCAAACACAAAACTCAATCAGGAAATGGCTTTTTTTTTGTGTTAGTAAATATTATTTTTTTGATTGCTGAACATCTTGGTAATTTTTAGTTTAAGAATCAGAATAGAAAATAACTTGGCATCTAACTATGCATTTTAGGTACACACTGTTTGATTGGTTTATGCGGTAAGCCGCTCTTTCTTCTTTTAAACAAAATGATAAAAGACTTTACTCAATATCATGTATGTAAGCCCTGGCTTAATACAATGAAATGCTTGTTAAATAGTCTATTTCTATTTAAGACATCTTTAGTATTCTGGGAGGGCTACTTCATTTGCAGAAAAAGAGAGCTTTTCGTCAAGTTGAACAATTATAACTGATGGCAAAATCAATAAAATTTAAGCTGAATAACAGTCAATCTAAAACTTATAATTGAGTATTACTTCCCCTTTCTCCAGCTCTCCCCACACCCCTCACACAGCCACACACCCCCTGCAAGTTACACCTTATAGAAAGTACTGCTGGTTATAACAAAATAGTACATATCAAAATACTTTTGATGTGTAACTTCAACTTCAGACTTTACATTTTCATTCCTTTGTCTGAAACCAGAAGAAAATGAACTTTACTTTCAAAATATTCTGTGTTCCACTATGTCTCCTGGTCTCTGAAGAATGTTCTAAATAAATTTCTTTGCATTGCAGAGATTTGCAGTCATGATTTGTTTGTGTTATCAGTCCACATTTAGCTATTCCACATAGGCAGTTTTGGTTTCAGTTTTAATAGTAAAGGATACTCACTCTCTCATTTTTTTGAAAAGAATGCCATCCTGTTACTAAGGTTAATAAACTTCTTGATTGGTTGTATTGGGATTTTTCAACATTTCATAGAAAATGATAAGAATTTTGTATCTTAGAACATTTGAAAAATCACTATTTATTTTTGATAGTATAATAAACATGCATATCTATTTCATATTGGTAGGATGTCAGTAGACTTTGCATGTTGTTTAGATCTTTTGGATATCAGTGTAGTCTCACTAAATCCATTTTCAATTTCTTTCTTAAAAAATAACCTCAAAGTCTGATATCTTTATAGATTGTTTTCTTGTCTTGATCGTCATATATCAGTAATGGCTAAACAATAAATATAAGTAAGACAAATACTTGAATTTAGTACAACAAGGTGACATAAATAAATTGCTGTAGCTTCAGTGAATCCCTAAAATAACTAAGTAAACAAGAATCTGGATCTACATTTCTTGTTTTTCTGCTTTAAATTTAATTTAGATTTAAAAAAATTATGAAATTTTGCTTTTGCACATTACAAAGTAGTGGTTGTATTTACAGAAATTGTTCTTGGCAATATCTAAAGTTTCTTGATTTGAATCAAGATATATATCATTTTCAATCAGAATATCATTGTTATTTGCAGTGTGACAATGGACTGTATTCAAACAAATAACAGAAAACTGTATTGGCTTGACGTTGGAAGACACAGTTCCTTATAATGACTTGTCAGCTTTGTATCAAGGGAAATATTCAAGTTCTTAAGACAGCAGGCAATCGCTCTGTGGAATAAAAGAAAATTCTGGCTACTTCTGATTAGGAACTGGGTCAAATAACTAAGTAGGACATATAAATGTAAAGGCTTTTATTATTTTTTTTCTTGAGAGAGATAGAACCTATGTCTTTGTGACAAATATCAGAGGCCAAGGTTTTCTTGACAGAAATATTTATTCATGTTTGAACTAAACATCAGTTATAATTTTTTGACACAGGTTTCTTTAACCCTGTGAAAGTTGAAAGTGTTTAAAATGAGGCCTTCCTTAGTGCTAGTTAAAATAATGAAATATGCAATTCAGGTAAGTGCATTCTAATTATAATAACAAAATAATTCAGTTTCCCCCCTAGAATATCAAAAGAGAAAAATAAATTTATACCACCGTGTTTATATCAACATTACTAAAAGGCAAACTTCAGCTCACATCCTAGGTGCTTAACATGGATGCACAATTTTTTTTTCTCTTCCCCTTCCTCCCCTCCTCCCCACCCCCCCTCCCTCCCCGGAATTAAATATCATTTAATAACTTCTGATCTTCTGATTTCAGGTTTATGATATTGGTATCATAAATATGTAAGAAAGTAGCTGAGTAATAATACTACTTAGTTTAAAAACACGCATATCAATAAAAGTTTTCATCATTAAACATAAATGGTGTAGTTGATAGGAATATAGAACTGGTGCTTCTGTTACTAGATAATTATTTTTTTTTTGATCACAGAGCTGTGTTCATCTACTTTTGTTTGAGTAAGAGGATGACTGAAAGCTATTTAAAACAATTAAAATCACATTTGTTCTCATTTATCTGGAAATATCAAAGCTTATATGAATCATGACTTTTCCAAGAACTTTTTCCTAAACAGCATATGTAGTTTAATTAGGGTTTGATTTAAACTCTCAGTTAAGCTGGCAGAAAAGAGCAGATGAGAAATATGAAACCAAAAGCTCAAGTGATAAAACAACCCTTCTGTTACAAAAGGTCACATAGACCAGCATCTGCCGCAAAGTTAAGCATTTCAATTGCACATCTTAATCACACAGTATTTATATTATGTGCAAGAGTCATACCTAAGCTAATCAGAAGAAACTCTTACAAATTAAACCTTCAGAAATCTGCACTGATGGTCAATGCCTTATACAAATGTGAAACAAAAAGCACTAATTACTGAACTGATGCCTTTTCAGAATATGTTGAATTTTAAATATCTTTTTAAAGCTCTTTTTAAAATTAATAATATGTTGTACTAAAAAACCCATGATACTTAAATGCACATATTTTTTAAAGTTTTGTTTACAATGCTGTGGAGAACTAATATGATTTTACAAATTGATGTTTTCATATGTTATTTGTTCAGTTAATTTTTTAAAAAAAATAGAATTTGCATTATATTTCAAAATACATTTAAGATAAATATGTGGATGAATTTAGTATCTCTGTTCTTGCGATAGTGCACTGGTGTATTAATATAAAGAGCAACACTGACTATCTACTAATGAACTTTGTATTTTGGTCTAAAATCCTGATTCAGCAATCTGTTTCAGTCTCCTGTTTGAAGCTAGATGAATGACACTTCACTCAGGGAAGACTACGCACATGCTTACAGTGATTCAATTGCTTAAATGTTTTGTTGGATCAGGATCAGATCTTTCCTAAAAGAGCAAATTTCCCAGTATGCTCTTTCCAGAAGTCAGTTCACTCCACCTAACTTTTATAAAAGTTTGTGTCTAGTTGATCATCCAGATACTCATCCCATCGACAGTGTTGATGGGTACTTCATTTCTGATTTAGGAAAAAAAGGACTGTAGATGACTACTTGAAGTGGATTCCACTCTAGTTCAGCAGCCACCATTTAACACTTTGTGATTTTATGGGTCTGCCCTCAACTTTACTTTGTTCACTGGTTCTCCTTGCATCAAACAGTACTCTTCACATGCGCCTTGCAAAGAATGCAAGAGTCTTGCTTCTTCATTCCGTGTTCTTCTAAGAAAAGTAATCAAAATGCAAATTACAGTTCTATTACTTATCCTGCCTAAAAATCATTTGGTCTATACTTAGTAATTTATCACTTCAGTCTTGCATTAGGATCCATAATGTATTTAGAGGCTTGAATTGCCTAAAAGGCAAAGACTTATAAGCTGAATACTTAAATATTACTTTTTGATAGGTATCACTCATAACACTCCGGAAGATAGAAAAATTAAATACTTCATCTGACCAAAAAAAAAAAAAAGAAAATAAAGTAGATGTCCAGTATGAATGTCCACATCAAATATAAAAGTTCAGACTCGCTTTGTAGTCGATGGAGATACATGGGTAATTCTAGAGTCTGAGTCAGTTCACAAAAAGCCTACATCTAAAATAGGTCAGATGGATTATGCCCTAATGTACCTATTTTCTGTTCATTGTATTTAAAGAGCACATACTGTTGTTTTATCTCAGATACAAACGCCTCCACTGTGGACCTCTGAAGTCATATTAGATATATCCTAACAAAGTGATTTTTGGTATAAAAAATAAGTTTAGATGAAATTGTGTTCATATGCAAAATTTAACTGTGAGAAAGTTTGTAAAATCCTGCTACTTGTGCTGTCCCACGCCAGCCTAGTGAAATCACAAGCCTCTCACTTCTTTGATAACTATATTCTGTTGCTGAAGAATGTGTGAGCTATGCAATCTGTTTCTTAGGGATGAGGATAGGAAAGGGCCTTGTATGACATAATTATATTTTTATTACTTTTTTGAGAGAGGGGAGGCCAAGACCTTCTAGATATTACTTCTGCAGTTGTTATTTCTATTATTTTTACTGAAAAAACATGCAATAACAATTGTCGGTCATCTTCTTAATAGCAATTTTTGCAGGTAGGTCTGCTACAGATTATTTCTCTTATTCCCCCTTCTCTCTTTGCAAGGAAGGTAGGGACTTTTTTGGATAGAGATGTCAATGTGTGTGGGCATTCCTATACATTACACTGGGTTTCATTTTCTTCCCTTAGATCAAATGAGAGGGAACTCCCAAGCCTACTCGATCTCTCTCACTCAAGAGGCATAAATTCTTAGACATTTATGCCACATTACTCAGATAACCATACTGTTCTTTTCTATGTATTTTTCACTGTACTTTTCTCTTGTCAGAACTGTAGAGCAAACATTGCTGAGTGAGAGTGTGTGATAGTTTGGTTTACTTTACAGCATCAATCAGTTGGATGAATACAAATTTAGTGAGACACTAAGGGAATACCCTGGCTCATAGAGATATTTTATTAATTTGAAGTTATATTAAAAAAAATAAACACCAAATTTTTGGGGGGTTTGTGATCCTACCTTATCTGCAATCAGGGCAGATATATTAAAGATGTAGCTTGCTCCTTCAGAACATACAATTTGAAGAGCTATATACAACAAGCTCCCAGTCCCTAATGACAAAGAGAACAGGGCATGATGTAAGTGGCTTTGAAGTGAAGTTGATCAACATTTGATATTCTCACCTCTTGTCTTTGGTGGACAAAGTGGAAAAATACCTAATGGACATGTCTTGAAAGATGTGTTTGAAATTAGAGTGTGCTAAGACCTTTACAGGAGAACCTAGTAGGAGCCTTTTGAGCACTGGTCAAATGCAAACAAACTGTTGGGATGAATGGTGATAATAAATGTTGAATCGATAAACTTCCAGAACTTCTATGTGAATATCTTGGTCTTTTGAAGTGTCTTGGAGATCCATATGGGAATGTTCACCTGTCATGTAGACTGATGTTGAGACATCATTCAGAGATTTCATTATGAGAAGACAACTTGCTGATTAAAAACGTAGCAAAGATGATCTGAACTTTGTTGCAAGTTATCAACAAACAATGTTTGGGTCCAAGCTTTTAGAAATTCTGCAGCAGCTTGGAAGTCATTGTGGGTGTTTTAAATTATTTCAGTGAAATTAGGGGGAAACTGTACCTGAGAGATTAGAAATTTTAAAAAAAGTCCAAACTTTCACTTTTGGGATAAGACAGTTGCATTTTTAAATTTTTTTTTTTTTTTTTTTTTTTTTTTAATGCTACAATTTAGGCAAATTCCTTAGTCAAAGATTTATACTTTCAAATTTATCCATTATAAAATCTGAAAAGAAAAAAAAAAATGTTACTATGTTATTTTCGTATTGTAGAATGTGCAATTTCTTGTAGTTTTCAGGAGATATTTTCCAGGGAGCAAATTTGATCTCTAGAATAGTTTTAAAATGCATGTTTAATACTTGCTAATCCTCTGCATGTTAGATTAGACGCTGTCTTCAATTTGCCTGAATGCTTATGTAAATGGTATCTTGGGCCTGTCAACACACTTCATCTTTGTAAAACATCACAATGCCACATCTTTATTACATTTTAAAGATATTAGCAATCCGGAACCAGAGGACATGCTTTGTTAAAGGGAAAGGAGAAAGATGGATTGTCTGCAACATTTAGAAAACCTAGTTTTTTTCTCATTTTGTTCATTCTTTTGAAACTCTCATAAGAGTGTTTCCAGAGTTTGTTGAATGGTGTTTTGCTGACTGTTGCTCTGCGTTGGTTAGTTTGGTCTCCATATTTCAGGGGTTACACTCACAGATTCTTCTTGGAAAAACTAATTTTATATGAATACTAGATAAATACTTTGATTTAAGGACAAATTTTAGCAACCCTTAAGTGCTTTAAAATATATATTAGTTAAATACATATCTTGCAGATTTCTTTGTGTAGTAATAGACAACTAAATATAAGACACTAAATATAAACATTTATTTATGTACATGGATCCTTCATGAGCACCAGTATGCCAGGCTGAAAATCTTTTGCTAGTGTGGAATGTTTATCCTTAATTCATATTAGGTGATAGTTGATTCATTGTGCTCACAATTCAAGAAAAAGTTATTTTTATTAGCATTACTTCATCATTTAGAGGGGTGTCTTTATTGTTGTTAGAACTACAGTTACATTTTCCAAGGTACTCTTCTCTGCTGAGACAAATTTTTGTATTTATATACATGTACAAGGGATTGAAAAATAAATGTTTTTTAAAGTAAAGCCCAGCTTGTAGAAGAACAACAAAAAATAGCAAATGTACAATAAAATTTACTTTTTAGGCTATTTTTCTTGTGGGATGAATAATACAAGTATGTATTTTTAAAAAAAATATACTTAAAAATTACATGCAAATTTCCTATGAGTAGTCTTTAACATTGTCTTCACATATGATGCTTGTTGAAACGATTTCTGTGTAGAAGAGCTTTAGGTTAAAAAGAACATTTTATTTATTCTCAGTTGCAAGTAAAAATGCTTGTGTATTTAAATATTTGCAACTGAATTTAATAGAAGAACACATCATGGTGAAACCTGGTATAGCACATCTCACTAATTCTTTTAAAAATATGAGAAAACTATATCTTTGAGTTTCAAAATTATGAAAATAAAATCATGTATGTCAGCCATAGTCTTTTTTAATTAAAACAAGCTAAAAATAATCCAAAATACACACTTTGCTAAAGACTAAAACCTCTAGAAATTTCCGAGAGAAGTATTGCCATAACACTTATTGTTAGTCAATTCTTTAAGCCAGTTTCTGTTGGTTTTCCAGTGGGATGTGTCTATACTGATTCCAGACATGTAAAGTCAGGCATATAGTGTGATCAGTGGAGAAAGATCCATGTTGTCATAGCCTAATTCACTGAGCTTTTTATTTTGGATCTATTTTGCATCTATTTTGGAATAATGGACATTTTATACCCCCATACATACAAAAACATCCTTTCACATTTTTCCTTTCAGACTACGTTCAAGCTGTTAATATTGTGGTACAGTCCTTTAAAGTGAGACTGAACAGTTTTGAGAATAAAAAAGTTTTTATAGAAGGGAAGAAATATGGGATACCCCAGCATGTGCTGCCTGGAACATGGAGGTTCTGCCTCTTCAGCTACACAGCTGGAGAATGGCCAGGGCTGAGGATATATGGGGATTAGATTCTACAGGCTTGAGGTTCTGCACTTAGAAAAAGGAAGCAAAACAAAAACATAGCCAAGATCCCGTGGGATGGCTTTTAAAATTCTTCATGCGTTCAGAGATGAGAGATGTTCATTTCTAGTCCCATTCTGCTATGGAGTTAAAAGTAAATGTTCCTGTAAATGTTTCTACACAGAACCTGCCAGAACTTGGATGACTATTGTGAAGTAGGAGTTACTGAACAAGGCATATTTGAAATATTAGCCAAATTATCTTAAAAGCAGAATTAATTTATTTTTATTTGTTTCTTCTATGCTTTCTGATATAACAATCCTTGGGGTAATGACCCCTATTATAAACCAAGCTTGGCTAACAAGATACAGTGTGTCACTGGAGTTCAGGAAATGAGGCTTGCTGTTTTATATCCCAATTCAGTTAGAAGTGCATTATGGTTTTTTGTCTCTATTTTAATCTTATAAATGTTCAATCTGAATCTTATAAATATACATTTTTTGCAACCTCACTATATTAACAAAATTAAATCATTAGCTTTTCAAAATTTAGCAGCTGAGATTGATTCCTGTGATGTGACCTGGATATGTGTACTGTGAGCCAATCTTTATATAACAGATGTGAATTTTAAATATTGTTTTATTTTCATTTGTAAATATATACCAATTTTATTTAGTTAGGAATTTATAATGACATAAACCAGGGCTAACTCCATTGAAATCAATGGCTTTACTTACATATAATACTGTTTTGAGAGCAGAAGGAGGCACATGATATATTTTAAAACTCAAATATATGAAATCAAAGGGACAGATTTGACACAGACTGATTTGCTTTACAAACCTTGTTACAAAAAGCAACATGCAGAGTGCTTTAAGTGCACATTTCCTTGTCTTTAACTGATGTTACTAATTTGTTATTGTTGTCAGATTAATGTTTTTTTCTCCTTTTCTTTGTTGTACTTGGTCTTGATCCCATTCTCTTAATCTATTGATTTTTCAGACATACTGTAGGAAAATATCATGAGCTTAACTTGTTCAGCTATCCAGGAGGGGAAAACCTTAAACACAGCAAAGCAGAATTAATTTGCCTTTTCCAGCCCAGATTATAGGTCATCCACTAGGTTTAAAGGGAGCGATGCTGATCAGTAGTATTGTTAGTTTAAATCCAGAGAAGTTGCTTTGATTGCTATAAAGACACTCTGTATTTACTCAAGTATAAATACAGCTAGAATTTAAGTATACGCTAAAGAATTGATCAGGTAATGGACGTTTCGTTCTGTGGTACATTTCCACATTCACAAAAAAGGTAGTAATTTTAACAATGACTCATCTTAAATAAAAATTACAGGTATTATACATACATATATATGTGTGTGTGTGATATATATATGTATATGTCTTCCAAGAAGTGCAACAAGGAAATTACAGAAGTAGGATCAAGCATTTTGGAGAGGCCAGAATGGTCCTGAAGTAGAATCCTATGGAAATCCTTGAAATGTCCTGGATTCTTTAAAATTAAGAAGTAGCTTAGGAAGTAAAGAAAAATGTAACAAGTGATCTTTTCCCTTTTTTTAGTCACTGATACGTTTATTTTCTGATTGATCTGGAAATGTAAATTACTTGGAGTATTTTCTTTCTTTAAGATTCAGAACATATTAACAGTAGATGTGGAATACACAAGCACCAATTTCCAATTTCATAGCCAGGATGTGCACTGAACCTGTTTTACATTGGTCTTGGCAACTCCTTTGTGAAGACCCTCTGTGTGTTTGGACTCAAGTTTGGATTGCTGGTGGGAACAAAACCACCTAAAACTCAGTGCATCTTCATTGCATAATATTAATAGATTATAGAAGAAGTTATCTCAAATGTTCCATTTATTTATTTGGAATATTTTAGATTACTTTTGTTTCTGCTTGTTTATTTGCACATCAGATAATAAGATTTTTTATTTGTTTATGTGGGGATTTTTAAGACCAAGATCTTTTGATAGCTGATCTGGGAGATCAGGTTTTTGTTACTGTTGGATCATGAAAGGTTTTGGTTGGGCTTTTTTTTAATTTTATAAAGGGCAGAATTATGTTAGCTTGTGCAATATAAGCATGAATTTCAGTTACTTCTATTTATTTAAACATTTCTTGCAGTTTCCTGTATACTTATGGCTGGGTTTTTTGATCACTGGAGAAAAAATCCTCTTTAAATATTGGTATGAATGTAAATATTTATAGTTTGGTGTTTTGTTTTTTTTTTAACTCATAGTTTTAATATAGGCCTGATTTGAAAAGAGATAGTATTTGGGGTGGAAGAGATCTTTTCTCCTTTTATAGTTGTTTGGATCTGCAAGAGGAGGAGATGATATGTTTTGCGGCTTGCAGAAAATATTTACATCTCAGGATTTTACCAAAATCATGACTGGCAGGGAAGATCAGCAGCCTTAAAGGGAGGAATAAGAGATCTGTGAACATCAGTAAGCTTTTTTGGGGTTGCTCTAAATTGTGGCCCTGTGTACAGAATGGGAAATGGAAATTAAAGTATATATATCAAAAAAGAGACATTTAAAATCATTTGGTTATATATTTGAAAGAACAGCAAAAAGGCTGAAAGCATTTTGGATGTTTTTTTCCTGCAAGTAATTGGGGGACTCAAATATTACAGTAATTTGGCAATGCAGGAGCCCCATAACACTCAGTGCGTAATGAGGTGTACCTTTTATGTTCCTTATAGGGCTGGTCCTGCTTCAAATTCTCTTCTTCCTTTTGAGTCTTAATAGAGTTAAACCCCAAGTATTTATTTGTTACAGAGCCTGTATGCAATTGGGCACACAGTTCACAAATCTCAAGGGCTTGAACTGAGGCTGTGTCTCCATCAGTGTTTTAGTTCAGGTCAGGGGTGTGCTTTTAAAACAAATCTCCTACTCGCTCCCATTCCCACTCTTACTGGATCTTGATTCATGTCACGAAGCAATCTGGGAGCACACAAACTGGATTGCTTTCTGCTGAAAGTACAGGGAAAGAAATGCCTCAGGAGTACATCTAATGAGTTGCAGGCACTAAAAGACATGCAGTCTGCAGAATCATAGAATGGTTTGGGTTGGAAGGGACCTTTAAAGGTCATCTAGTCCAACCCACCTGCAATGAGCAGGGACATTTTCAACTATCTCAAGTTGCTCAGAGCCTCATCCAATCTGACCTTGAATGATTCCAGGGATGGGGCATCTACCATCTCTCTGTGCCAGTGTTTCACCACCCTCATTGTAAAAATTTCTTCTTTATATCTAGTCTAAATCTATGCTCCTTTCTGTTTTTAGTTTTGCTCTTTAGTTTGAACAGTAGGTCTCAACTCAGCCATGTGGGCCTTCTTTTCCTGCTTTCTTACACCTGAAGATCAAGAACTCTTGCGCTTTATGGAAAGCATCCTTAAAGATCTTCCAGCTCGGTTCTGCTGCCTTGTGCCTCAGGGCAGTTTCCCAGGGGGTCCTATTGACTAATTTCTTGAAGAGCTGGAATTTTGTTTTCCTAAAATTCAGGGTCCTGACTTTACTCCTCACCTGACTCATATCCCTCAGCACTGTGAATTCCACCAGTGCATGATCACTGCAGCCCAGGCTGCCTCAAATCTTGATGTCACCAATTTGCACACTTGAGTTGGTGACCATCAGGTCCAGTATCATATCGCTTCTCATAGGGTTGTCTATTACCTTATTTAAGAAGTTATGCCCAATGCACTCCAGGAGTCTCCTGGATTGCCTACAGTTTGCCATGCCTGCTTTTCCAGCAGATGTCAGGGTGGTTGAGGTCCCTCAGCCTGCAAGTGTGATGCCTCCCGTGGCTGGAATAGGAAGGCTTTGTAACTGGGGACCCCTTGATCAGGCAGCCTGTAGTAGACACCAACCACAAGGTTCCCTTTGTTGCCTCAGTCTCTAATTCTTACCCATAAGCTTCCAACCTGCTCATCGATGTTCTTCAGAGGTAGCTCTTAACACTCTATTCTTTTATTGTAGAGAGCAACGCCTCTGCCCTTCTTTCCTTGCTTGTCCCTTCTGAACAGCTTGTAGCCATTGATAGCCACACTGCAGTCATGAGATTCATCCTTTCAGTAACAGCAACTAGGTCATAGTATTCTAACAACACGGGGGCTTCCAACTCCTGTTTGTTGCCCACGCTGAGTGAAGTGCCGCTCTAGAGGCACTTCAACTGGACTGTCAGCTGTGTCAGCTTCTTAGAGGAATGCCCCTTAATTCCTTCGTAATATTTCAATGGCATTTCTCTCTTGGTTCCTATTGCCTCAGGATCTCTGGAAGACTTCAGTTATGCTTCAGTGTAGTCAGCGTGTCTCAGAGCAACAGGAAGCAGCCCTCTCTAGCATCCTGTCCCTCTAACTTTGGTGTCACATCCCACTGCTTGTCACAGGCAAGCCTGATATTGTCTGCCTGCTCTTTTGTGCCAGGTTTAAAGCTCTATCAATGAGCCCTGCCAGCTTGTGAGCAAAGACTCTTTCTTCTTTTGAGAAAGGTGAACTTCATCTTATGCAAGCAAACCTAGTACTCTGTTGGCCATCCCACTAATGGACAGGATTATAGGACTAGTCCTACAGCTTGGACTTAGTTTTCAGTTAGTCCTATAACTAGGGCTTTTCCTTCCTTCCAGGAAGGAAAAACCTATGGAAGATACGTAATGTGGATGGCAGGTTCTCAGCACTGTTTCAGTCTATGGAGGGTTTCTACAGAGCCACGTTCCTTTTTAATATTCACTAGACAAAGCTAAAGAGACTGAAATTCAGCCCTCCCCTGGACATAATTCCCAAAGTATCTCAGCAATTTCTTCTGGACTGCAGCTCAGGGCGCTGAGCCGGAACACTGAAATGATTCAGTGCACCTGGCTCTGTATAACCATGGTACTAGTGACTATCTATTATTCTTTATCTTTTTTTTTTCTTTTCTTTTTTTTTTTTTGGTAGTTTTTTGTCCCCCCTCCATCTTCTGCTGGCATGCCTACAGAGGCGATGCACTGCACAGTGCAGATTTTTGCTCCGTGCCTTTCCTGCAGCTGCCAAGGCTCAGTACAACAGAGCCACTGCAGCTCTGCTGCATTTTGGGCTCTGGGCTGATTCTGTCCTCACTGTGGAACTCACAGCACCTTCCCAGGGCCTGGACCTAAGGCTGAATAAACCTTCTTTATGGCAACTCTTGAGTTTTCAGTTTCAGAATATTGCAGAAATATCTAAGCAACCCTGAAAATGAAACATTTGTGTGGGGAGGGAGGGAAATTGGCAGGAATGGAACAAGTCTGACATTCCTTCATGAAATACTGCCCTCCTTATTTTCTAACTTATTTTATTGTTTCCAAATAGAAGAAGAATGATTATGGGACAGTGTTGAGTTGGGATTTTAGGTAACCACTGAAGTGTCACTGAAGTGACAACCAGATATACAGGAAAGCCTAAACAGCTCATTATCTGTTTTAGTTATTTCATTTTCTTTATACCTGTGAAGACTTCATTTTCTTCAGATTTTTCAGGATTGAGAAAAAAATCTGTACCTATGGTATAGATTGATATTATTTTTCTTCACAGGGTAAAGCTTTTTTCTTTGAAAGATTAAAAAAGTACTGTTAGTTCTGTAGAAAATATAACACTAGAAGAATGTTGCCTTGCTGATAGAATGGGGAACTTGCTTGTATGGGGGAACTACTGCCTTTCTGATATTTGTTATTTAAGCATTTTTATTGCAATACTACAAGTAATTACAGGTGGTTATTGCTTTTGAACCCTGAAAATTCATGCCATGTATTGAGTTGCTCTTAAGTAAGAAAATTAGTTCTGGAAGTCAGGGCTGACACTGTTCCAACAGAAAAAAGGTTCCTGAAGATCCACGGAGCTTAATGTTTTTAGCCTTTGGTAATGACCAGGAAACTTTCTTGCCTGTTCCCCAACTCAAAACCCCAGTGAGACTAAAACTAGGCAAGAAGAGTGATTTACTGCCCTAGCAAAAATGGATAAAAAATAATTTTCTGAAATGCTATCAGTGTGTGCGATTGACTGAAATGTCAGGGGGGAGACCTGTTGGTGATCAGCACTGATTCACCACCAGATGCTACTGAGCTGACCAGGAACTGCAAGTGAGACCAACCAGCAGAGGCAGGACATTGTCCTGCCAGCAGGAAAAGCAGTCAGAGTGGCAGGTAGCCAAAACTGCAGAAGTTTAGCTTAGACCATCATAAGAGTAGATAGAGAACATATTTGTGTAAGGCTTCAATTGGATGTGTCTCATATTATACTTACATTGCTTTATCCTGAAGCCTGAAGGAGCTGATACTGAAGAATTGGAAAACTGAAGAGAGTCTATTTTTGGTAAGCAGAATATAGGAACTGACATACTGCACTGCTCAGTGATCTGTTTGGTGTCATGTCCTATCTCTGGGAATAAGCTTGGGACTAAAATGAATACTACACCAGACAGGAAATCGTTTCCCAGATTGCAAAGTTTCTTCTTAACTCATATTAGACAGTAGTCAATTTATCATGCTTGTGATTCAAGATAACACTTTTCCATATACTTTTCTATTAGTATAATTTAATACATGAAAAGATATCTTATTGTTAGAGATAAATTTCATTTTCAAAGACACTTAGAATAGTATATAAAATTCTAAGTTTCTCTAAATATGTGGCAAACCCACCAAAACTTCATCAAAGTTTGTTTCTTGCTATGTTTCATGCATTCGTTCTGTTGGTTCTTTGTAATAAAGATAGGAATTCTGTTCCTATAGTTCTTACTGGCTTTTTTGTAGCTATAGGATTTATTTTCTGATGTCTAGTGGCAAATTGTTGGATGGAAGTATGGACTTGGTTAGAAGGATAGGATTATATTTTTGTAAATTATATTTAAGTGGTTTAACCAAACTAGTGATCAAACCCAGAAAAAATAGAATTTTTAATATATTGAAATACTAGTGGAAGGATTTGCTGCTTATATACCCCATGCAGACACAGGTTTTGGGCTGCATTAATGACTACTGACTGACAAAAGCACCATGGGCATTTTCGTGCATGACAGTTTGTGTATTGTACATGCAAGTGAGAAGAACATCTGCATATCTGCTGTAATACAAGAGTTTCTTGGCAGCTGTGACATGTTACAATGCAGGCTTTTACCTATGATTCTTGACAAAAAGAACTCATGTAATAAGTCCTCATGTATTAACCTTTTGCTATTAGTAATTTCTCACAGAGTTTCACATGTTACTGTTTACCTACGTTAGGGTTCAAAAGGTTTTTCTATGAGGCAGCCAGAGTTGTGCTAAATACATTTCCAATTCATGCCCACCATTGGCAAAGATGACAATTTAAAATACGTTTTAGGACATAGCCATTATTTTCCCTTTATTGTTCACCACTAGCTAGCTTTTTCTCTTCTCCCTTCCTCAAGCTGTCTACTAAATTAACCTCTTCTGATATGTTTGACTGTGGGTCTTTGATATAGTAATATGCTGTACTCAGGAGAGTTTTCTGAAAGGGGAAATGAAAGATGGGTTTATGACAGCAGACTTGCAACTGAAAAATGTAGTTTATGGTGTATAGAAGTTGGGATGAGAATAAGCTGTGTGCCTGCGAAACAGTAGAGTGTAACTGCAGAGGTAGCTTGACTTTTCATTTATTGTTTGCCTTGGTTTGATTCCAGCCTGCTTTATAGAACAGAGCACTTCACTATGAAGAACTTTCATTTATAAATCCACAGAAATATCAGAATCCTTCATTAAAATGGTATTATCTTTGGGTTTGGTAACATCGGACATGGACTTCCATCTGTTTAGTTTAAATTAAAAATAAAAATATATTTGTTTGTTTTAAATATCCAGTTTTCAGGTTTGCTGAATTCTTCATTTGTCTTATGAAGAGAGATAAGTAGTTATATAATTTACTTCATTCATGTTTTACTTTTACTTATTCATTATTTCAAGATGTTAGGCTTCTCCCCTAGATAAAAAAATCTTAGCCTTCATAATCTCTGTATCAGTACTCTTTCCTTTTACTCTCTTTCTTGACAATGTCTTTGTTTTAGATTGTGGTTGGTTCCAGAGGAGTTTTTTCACTGATCTATGCATATCAATAGGGTTTTCCTCCACTTCAGTGGTCATACTGAGTTTTTAATTCTAAACAAAGTGTTTAATATGGTTCTTTCCAGTGTGCATCTATTAGACTTGGCAGTGCTGGATTCCATCTGCCATTGTTTCCCCTTTTACTGAACTCTTTTAAGCGACCCAAAAGCTCCATAGCCTTCTTTGGCCTTGATTAATCTACGACTTGTTGTGTCACATGTAAACATTTCCATCTTATTGTTCGTCCCATTTCTAAGTGATTAATAAATAGATTAAAGACTCCTAGTAAAGAACCCGGGGCACCATGCTGTTAACCTTTAGTCACATGGAGCAGAGATCATTAATAAATGTATTCTGCTTTTGTATTCTGCTTTTTGTAGTTGGTTTCTAATCAATGACAATGCTTTACTTTTCACCCTGTGATTACTTAGTTTCTAGAACAGCCTTTTGTGGAAGGCCTTCTCAAAGGCTCTTTGAAAGTCGAGAAAAATTATATCAGCCCATTCTCTCTTATCTGCTATTTATTAATATACAAAAAGAATACTAATAGGTATGAGATGTGCAAAGCATTAAGGTTTCTAACTTTAATCCAAATATCTAACACTTTTATTTTTAATTGGTACCTCAGTTAGTGTATTTATTACTGCAGTACTATGTATGTGGAGCTATTTGAATTCTTCCTCATTTTTTCTCGGTCATTAAATGAAGATGACTGTTCTCCTGCATGGTTAAGAATACATGCTGGTTTCAATGTGAGACTGAAAATTGTGGATTTTTTTGATCGGTCTTAGATTACTCTGGGAACCTTGAGAAAACAGTAACCCATTCTTGGAAGACATTGATCTCTTATTTATTGATTTGTTCCAGCCATTCCTCTTATCACATATGAATAGTCAAAAGCTCCTTATCTTTGCTTGAAAAGGCTGGTATCTCCTCAGTGTTCTCCAAGTCAAAAAAAAAAATAATCTGTTTTCTTTCCTATATTCTTATCTTCTCCACTTTCTCCTTTAACTTTTTGGAAGACTAATCACAATCTGTCTTGCAAGAGCCATATATTTTATACCTATTTACTCCATATATTCCCATTTATCTATCCCACTTCCCTATCAAGATGTGCTTGGCACCGTTTATGCATCTCGAAGACCATAAGTGTTCCGTGCCAGGGACACTGACAAATACACAAGTAGCTTACATGTAGCAGTCCCAAAAGTAACAAGGATATTCCGTGTTCAAAGATCTGATTGGGTAAAAGTCTATTATTTTTTTTAAACTCTGTATTACTTGGAAGGGAGAGTAACATGCTTTTCTCTAAGAAAGGGTGCAGAAGTGGGGCTATGTGTGATGGGTCATGTAGCAGGGTCATAGGCTGAAAAGAAATAACAGGGTGAATTTACATTCTGATGAGAAATCCAGAACAAAAGAGAATCCTGGAAATTTTTACTGAGACACTGTTTCCAAGTACCCTTTTTTCCAAGTCCTTTCCTTCTTGGATGTGTCGCAACATCTATGCACACACCTACCTCATTTTCTGAGATGCTGCTTTTAAAAACCACTGTAATATGCATGGTTTCTGTACCTAACAAATAGCACTTTTTAAAAACACCCTTCATGCCGAAAAAAACAAACTGAGGAATGCCTTTCTTCACCATTTGTATAATTGCCTTACAGCTGAGAACTCAGTTAAGATAGGGAATTTGCTGGTGTTCGTTCAGTGACTTCCACAGCCTGAAGATATTCAAAGTCACTTGAACACACTGAAGAAGTAGGAATAGCATCAAGCGTAAGTAGATGGGTTTCAGATGTGAATTACTTAGAGATAAGTTGCTCTGTCTTCAATAATATACATTTCTTTTATTTTTTATTTTTCCTCCATATATGCAAATTTTCAGTTAGATTTTGCTGTCAACTCTTTTTAGTATGGCTACTAATAATCATAATTTTCCAAGTATTTTGATAGAAAATCTCTAATCACTTCTGTTGAATTATTTCTTATCACATATGTCTCACATATCTCCTTCACCTCATATAAAGCTCTTCTGCTGGTGCTGCACAGGAGTCCTCATCCTCCGAGCAAAGAAAGTGATTCTTATGCTACAAGTGTGAAATAACTACTCAAACTCTCTTAGTTATCCCATTAATGATTTTAGTCTTTGGACGGAATAATAGTGGAATGTCTAGCATGTTTGGATTCTCATCTGAGCATAACTATCTCAAGATATGCACTCCAGAGAATGTTTTAAACCATTAAATGTTACAAGGTTTGAGAACTTTAACAAAGTATGTATATGCAGCAGAAGACCTAAAGGAACTTTTCCCTCAGTAGTAGCTTCTTCTGGGTTTCCTAACATATACAAGTGCCTGTTACAAACATCAAAATATGCTCAGTGGGTACAGGGTACATCTCATTTCCCTCTAGGGATGTGTTACAGCAAGAGAAATAGTTCTCTATTCTACTCTCAAAAGCATCCAAGTAGGAAGAGCCTCAAAGGGTACTCTCAGGAAATGATGTCTGGGGGAAATAAAGAGAAACGACTTGGCATTCAGAGGTGCTAAGCACTAATATCCTGAGTTAGGATACAAATTAGGATCTAATTTCTATCACGTGAAAAAAGCTAACACAGGAAGAAGTGCTTTTTAATGCACACGAGACAGATCAATGCACTTGGTAGGAAATAATGTAGTCCTTTTACAATACAGATGACTAAAATGTAGCGGAATATGAGATATTTATTCAGAACTATTGATATTTGTTACTGATAATTCTGGATACTTCTGTAAGATCTTCTTGCTGCCATGATAAAGAATAAATCAGTCTATAGTATCGTTAAGGTGGACTTCGTTGTGTTTGTTTGGTTTTTTTTAAATTTTTTTACATAAAACACAAAAAAATTATGAAGACAACCTATATGCAAAGCATTGTTTTTACTACTGGTGGCTAATTTAAAGATGTTTCTAATACAATGAACTTAACATTCACAGGTGCAATAGTTACCTTTTTTTTATGTGAGAAACTATATACTGTGTATAGACTGGCAGGAGATGAGGTCTCTAGGTGGAAGAGAAATCCAGACAGCATGGTGTGCAGATCCCTTTAACTTGAACCTGAACTGCTTGTAAAGAACTCTCTTCAAGTTGACATCATATCAGATTTTGTATTCTGTTTGGATGTGATCAGCCCCACATGCAAGGGCTAGAGGTTTTGTGATAAAGTATTTCTGCTTTCTGTTTACCTAGCAAAAGTTGACTGATGGGCAGCTGCAGAGGTATTATAATAAAAAGTTTCATTTGATTTACCTTTCTAGTTAAGTGACATATTAAAAGTTCTCGCACTCACTGTGTAAAACAGAATCATGCAAACATAGTATGGTTTGGGTTGGAAGGGACCTTAAAGATCATCTAGTTCCAACCCCCCTTCCGTGGTCAGGCACACCTTCCGATAGACCAGGTTGCTCAAAACCCCATCCAACCTGGCCTTGAACACTTCCAGGGATGGGACCTGACAATAGAAACCATTTGGAGAAATCCTTCCTTACGCATTAGTTTTCAAAGACCTACTGGGGGTCAAAAGCTTTATCACAGAGTTTTCCTTCTCATGAACAAGTTCTATATTGTTTTCTTCCTGTCTGTAATGAGAAAAATATCCACTTATCATCTACCTGCTTATGCCATGTTAATGAAAACTCTCTTAAATAGATGTCTTCTATCAGAGACAGATAGTCACAGACTATCACAGGCAAAGACAGGCCATTAATTCTATTGACTTTGGTCAATAGAAATCTCTGTTCTAAAATACTCACAAAGGCTGTTTTTTATTTCTTCTTCTCATAGTTTCCACCATGAACATACTACAAGGTTTGTACATTTAGCTCTCCATGCATCATTCCTCATGAAAGCACTCAACTGGCTTAAAAAAACCCTTGTGGTTTCCCACCATAAAACCTGATATATTTTTCTCTGTCCAGCCCAGCTGTAAGATATTTCCATGTGCAAGATCTTCCTGTGTGCTGGCAGTCACTAGCAGTTAAAGCAGTTCCTTGAGATCATTGGCAGCAAGAATAAAATAACGGTAGCTTATAGTTTTGTTGTGCCTGGCATTAAGATCAAGCTCAAATAGACAGCATTTTGAATTAATATTGGAGAAAAGGGTTAACTCAGTTTTTGAGCAGAATAGCAGTTTTCTGTACATGGCACCCACTTTTCTAAGTTCTTTTCCACTAAATCGACACAATTAGCATTAAAAGCATAAGATAAGCTCCCTGTGTCCAGAAGGGAAATTTCTTAGATCTCCATAGGGAATAGCTGTTCTGGAAATATGCCTCCCTGTTTTAACTACAGGGTTTGTTGATTTTTTTATTATTTTTTTTTACAAACAGAAGATGATGTTTTCATGTATCTTTTAATTTCTAAAATGTGCAAACTGCACTGCACTTGAGGACATTAAAACTGCATCTGGATTTAACATCTGCATAAAAAAGTCAGAATTCAATGCACATTAAAATAGCAATGCTCTTTGCTAATATGAATACGAAAATATGGGAAAAAAATGAAAAAATTATGAAGCTCTCAAATGTTTCTAAAACTTGACAAGCCATTACAGTAAATTCAGGCAGACTACAATTTGCTGCAGTATCTGTAATACTCTATTTGTGTAATGGAGCTTCCAAGAAAATATTTTTAAAAAATCTTTAAAAAAAAACTTAAAAAAACCCAGGATGAATTTACGACATAAAAAACCTGTTATGCACAGTATATTGTGGAGCTTGTCTTCTGTCTTGTTAATTCAGAGTTCAAATATGGTATCCCAGAATTTCTCAGATCTAGGGGAACAAGTAGTTTATTTTGGCCTTTATGAGGGTCTATTAATTTTGTAGATTTCCCTTAACCCTCATGAATTTATTTCTCAAGTCAGTTTCCTCCAAAAAGGAAAAATAGCTATCTAACAGAGGATTACATGCTACAGGAAAAGTTAAGTGCACCTTCTGAAAGATTAGATTTTCTATATTACACTGAAGAGTTTAACCTGCAGATGAATTATGTTATCTTACTCTAATTTGCATTTAAGGCTACTACATGCTTTAGGATGGTAATTGGCCATTATTCACTTAATAAGAGCACAAAATGACCTATGTTTTCTTAACATAAAAGAGCAATAAGGCAGTGTCCTTTTGAAAGGTCTGAGTGCTGTAAAACGTAAGAATACAAGTGTTGTCAATTAAATCACTTCTAATTTCCATGTATGAATGGGATTTACAAGCAAATAATGTGTTCCTTGAGTACTTAGCACTCCAGCCTAAGAGATGCTGATCACTCATAGAGAAATTAGATTTGCTAACAGGAAAATGAGTTGAAGTACTGGCCTTTGATAAGAGATTGGTAAATTATCTTTTTTTTTTTCCATGCTGAAATTTGTAAATAAGTGGAATTTTGCCAAGCTGACCTTCACAGTTGTATTCTGGTTATGTATTGATCTTGAAGCTGAAGATGACCTAGTAAGTTTAAAGTGATACTTATCTTGGATGTGATTTCCCTTTTCTCAAAAAATCCAACCCAAAACAAAACAAAACAAAACAAGAAAAAAAAAAGAAAAGAAGAAAACCATCTCCCGAATTATATTTGCCTCACTGTCAGTGGGCTAAATCACGATCTCTGCATAAAGTCTGAGTTCAGTTTTTTTCCCAGGATTTGAAGGGATTGAATAAGGAAAAATTCCCTTATGGACTTGCTTGGGATATAATTCATTTTGGCAACTTTTACTGTCTGAAAGCTGTGTCTAGTTAAACAAGTTAACTTGGCTCCCTACATAGTTAATGGGGAGGAAATGGTTTCCTCTCTTCTCTAAATAGGAATTTAAAATAGATGGGTTGAATTAACCTCTGGAGTTTCTGCACTCTCTCCATTAATTAGAGAGAGATTCATCAGGTCTAACTTTAGTGTCTAAAAGTCAGATTCCAAAGTCTCAGTTAAACTCACTATATCAAATGGGGAAAAATAACATTTCCAAAGAGCCATCCATCTTCCTCTAACATAGGCATTTGTGACAGGGCAAATGAATCTATGAAGGGTGCCTAGGGTGATAGACATCTAAAAAAGATGACAGGTTAGACTAGATAGCTAAAATTAAATGAGATAAATTTCTCTCCGGTTACTTGGACAGCAAGTTAACCACAATAACAGCAGATCAGGTGCTTCTGCTCTCCAAGGAAAGTAGGGCTACGAATCCATCATTTTATAGATAAGCACTGATCTCCCATCGCCTTTCTCCTGATTTTGTGTGTTAGGAGCAAGGCGATACTGTACTTCAAAATATGTTTGAGAAGTGAAGTGCCTCTGCAGGATGTCTCTGCATCAGAGCCTTCTGCACAGTGGCAACTCTTGAATGCTGTGCCTTTGGAAGCTTTCCACAAACATTCTGCAGGATTAGATGTCTAAAAGAGGTGGGGCTGTTGTTTGCAACAAGGCTTTGTAAAAGAAAGCACTACATTTCCTAAGTGCCAAGGGATGTAGCTTCAAATTATTTTCCATGCGAAAACAAGGATTAGGGAATCTAATGAACTGGATCACTCAAGATGTGCATGGTTCCCCCTATTAGCAAATTATGTTGTTCCGCATAATATTCTTTGTACTTCTCTACTACCCAGTGATTTCCTTGTAACCCATACTTAAAAACAAGCTTATCTTTACCAGCACTCAGGGTTTCAGTATTATGATTTTGGGGAGAAGATCCTCAACTATTTAATATCAATGAGGCATTGCTCCCTGGTTTGACTGCAAAACTGTTTCTATGGCTTTGCTTTCATGAATAAATTACTGCAATGCCAAGTAGAATGCAGATTTGCAGAGTGCCACTATCCTGTAATGTGCTTGTACTCCAACAGTTTTGAGAGTAGTTCAACAATATTTATTCTACCCACATTGTCAGTATTGTTAAGCAAACATACATATGGAGATACTGGAGGTTATATTAAGAGGTGGGGTTTTTTCCCCTCTCTTCTATCCTTCCCCCTCCACCTCTTTCTTCCAGAGTCATCCACAGAAAAGTGTGAGGCACAATAAGACAAAACAAACAGTTCTCGCATTGTCTCAAGTTAGAAGAGAGGCAGTTAAATTTTGAATAGTAACAGTGGAATAGGCAATCCGAAATACAAGGGAGAGCTGTAACCATGAACTTAAGGTCCTCCATTTACCTACCCTTTCTCAATAAGACAACCGTGGTAAATAGGTTACCCTTAAAAGTAATCCTGGCGATCATAAAAGCATATTTTATCAGCTTTATTCTATATCTTTTAAACAGCCCTGGACTTGATATTTTTATCTTCATATGTATCCATACATCTCCTTCCATTAAGGTATCATCATCCCTTTTGGGACTATTCTAGTTGAGGCCCAAAATAAGGAAAAGAGACTAGCAGTTCGCTGATTTAAAAATTAGTATGCTTCTCAAAAGGACAAGATGAGCTGAAATATTTAAAGATTGTGAAAATTTGCTAAAATTACTTGATTTTTATTTACCTGGTTGTAGAAATATTTATATTATATATTTGTGTGTTCTTCAGAAAGCACGAGGAGAGTATTTCCTCTTTCTTTCTAGTGTGAAAATTATTTCCAAATTACCTCTAAAGAACACAACTTCAGGATGTGGCACTTCCGGAAAGAAAAATGCAAAGTTAAGAGTTAAGAATGAAGCATGTACATATTAGATTTCCTTCCTTTGCTTGTACTGTGGTTGCTAAGGAGAGGGAATGATAAACATAAGATACATGCCTGATTAGCACCACAAATGTAGGCAGCAGGGAGAACAGGCTGAGAACTATGCAGAGCTCCCTGAGAGGCAGGAGAATTTCTTCTTTATTACATTGAAGTGATAGGAGATGTCAAGTTCTGAACATCACAGATGGGATATTTATAAATAAGATTTCTCCAGGTGGTTTCTGTGTTTCTTTGACAATATTTATCTCTTTTTTTGTCCTTTTCCTAATAATCTAATGTTCCTATCTGCCCAGCTTTGTGGCTCACCATTTGAGTTATCTGAGTTTTGCCTGAATGACAGTTTGTCCTTGACTGAGACTTACATCATCTCTTATCCCATCAAATGGATGTTAAACTTAAGCATATGATTGGGGAAAGTATAAAGCATAATTAGGCATAACTGTGGTATAATGGGGAATAACAGTAGAGGCCAGTGGAAAAGTGTTCCCTGTTCCTACATACTTTAAGTGAAAAGGATAAGGAATGAAAAAATTGGCATAATAGAAGAAGAAAAAAAGGAGTAATGATTTGAAAATATATTCTGAGATTTAGTGTGCAGTGCAGGTCTCCAGGGGTGGTATTGCAATGTTTAGGAAGAAGCAGTTAATGAACCTAGGAAAAGGCTTATGTCCATGTTGACACACTTGTGTATGTTTGTACCAGTGACTTTGCTTTTGCACTTCTGGGTCTCTCTGTCATTGGCAAGAGTGATGGAGAAGTAAGACAGGGAGAAAGGAAAGCACAGAAGGAAATCCGGGAGAAATGCTAGGAAGGTTTTATCTATTACCAGGCAAAAAGAAACTGGAGGCACACTTCATATCTCCTAGAGGCAATATGAAAGTCAGGTGTGAGTCTTATGATATAGTAATTTTATCCAGATCAAGCAAATTTCACAAGAAACTAGGTGAACCTTTATCTACACAGAGCTACAGAACCACACAATTTTGTGGTTTTATGACTTTTAGAAAGTGAAAAAGCAACACAAATGTAACAGTAGCTGAAAAATAGTAGATTGCATTATAAAACCTTCAGAGCAACAATGTACAGTTGATTGAAATAATTAGTAACAGCAGCATTGAACATTACAATGCTGTACAGAGCACAAAGAATGAACTTCACATTTTAAAGAGAAGCTGAAGCACGTCTTGAATAGAAAAAGTGAGCGGTATCACAGCTGAAGAAAAGCTTAAATATTATATGCTTAAAGCTTAAGGTTTACATGTTATCCTTTTATTTATACACTGAGCTCTGAGCAGAAACAGGACCTCTGCCCCTGAGTTCAGAGGAGAAAAAGCAATAGCCACAGGGTGTTTCTCTGATTCTTGGAAAATATTGCAGAATGCAAATTGTTCAAAAATATTATGTTCCATGTAAATTTTCTTTGTAAGAATAAAATAAATAAATTAAGAGAACTCCATAGTCTGGTTTTGAAGATAAGCTTAACTGTGAACCAGCTGTAAACAAATGTTGCCATTTGAAGTCTGTTGAACATAATATATGAAATTATTAACTTGTGTTACCAGAATGTATATGACTCCTTTTTCAGTAATTCTGATATCAAACAATGCATGTTCCAATAGTTTAACACTGATTGTTTGTAACAGAAGCAGTTTAATATCTTGATCAAAAATAATATTAAAAACCCCTTAAGGTGACCTCTCAGATGAAAGCAAGCACTTGAACTCAAGTTGCCTTATCTCCAGTTTGCTGTCTTCTCAAAAGTCAGTCAGCTACTGTTCATTAAACATGATAGGGAAATAGGGCAGAAATTGCTATGATATTACTCCATTTTTGACTTGCTGTGGTCCCTTTGCTATCAACGATGCTACATCGCTAGACAGGTGGACTGACATAGGGTACATTTAAGGCCCTGCAGGTTTCAATTGTGCTTCTGATAAGTTATTTCCTGATTTTAGCTTTGATTTCTCTTGTGCCAAGAACAGAAGATGCATGTATTTTGTGAATGGAACAGATTAGAAAAGAATATGCCAGCCCACTGTATCAGTCACAATAAAAAAATCAATACACTCTAGAAAGTATATATTTTATTTTGACTATTTGTAAGTCCAGATAATATGTGACTGCAGGATAAAAAGCCAAAAGGAATGTCAGATTTTATAATTCAATTTGAGGCAAAGAAAGCCCACTTCAGAATGTATTTGAAGCTATGGCAGAAACAACAGTTATGGCCCAGAATCACCCTAAGAGTGCTCCGTAAACTCATGAGATTTGTCAAGGAGTTTAGCTTCTGGTTTCCATGAGGTACCACATGGTAAAAAGCTTGGAAATCTTCATACACCTAATCTCTAGAAAGAATCTTTTTACCAGTTAGTCACCAACTTCAAAAAGACTTAACCATGTTGTGACAAATGAGGAATATGTGTGTGGACAACTGGATGTATTCTGCTGAATCACTGAATATCTTGAGTATATGTATGTGGTATCCCCTTTCTGCTATCAGGCTGGTGTCTTATCTCTCAGAAGAAAGATGCTGGAGAGTCTTTAAAGCCTGATTCCATTGACTTAAAAGCATATTAGGCTACCAGGATGGCAGGATCCTACATGAAGTATTTTTTTTCCTTCCCATCAACAAAAAATCATGGAATCATGGAATCACAGAGTATACTCTGGAGCATGGAAAACAAAAGTATAGAAATAATGCATGGTCTTAAAAACTTCGTGCTCCTTCTCTCCATCCCCAAAGGAAATAAGACAGAAAAGCTGTGAAACAGAGTAACTTAGAGACGAAAAATTCAAAGTTTTCTTCAAAAAGTCAGGAAAGTTTATTCAGTGGGTCATGATTGTATAGCAGAGAGGCAAGGTTAAATTAAGAACTTTGGTAGTCATGGAGAAAGGGAGAGGGACTCCATGATTCAGAGGGAAAACCATATCTAGAAAAAAAGGACATCCTAAACTGCTCTGATGTCTATGGACTGTAGTAAAGCTAAGGTAGGGAAACGGTGAAGTTTAAATACCTAGGATTTATCTAATTGTGTAGACTATACTAGTTTAAATGGAGAACTCTTGAGTTTGTGTCTGTCTGCTATCTTTATTACCTATTCTTTAAGGAACAGTAAATAGTAAACCCACAGGCTTGAACTCTGGGAAAGGACAAACTAAAGCTACCATAGAAGTGGCATCAGTACAGTACTGGTCAGGGAAATTGCATGGTCTCACTGCTGTGAAAGGATTTCCTGGTTTTCAGAAAATCTTCCGAGGAAGCCATGTTAATGAAGGGAAGCTCAAGAGGAGATGGATCCATACTAGGATAAAATATATCAACCTGTTCAGTTTTTAAATTTATGCACAGAGTTCTTCCTGGAAAGACAAACCAAGACAGTGCATATGTCTTTGTGAGAGAATCCTGAATTTAAAGCAGCACTGAGCTAGAACCTTGAAAGCATCCCTGCCCATCAGATGTCTGTAAAATCCCCGTGTCTGTCAGCATCTTCTTGATTTACAGCTTCAAATATGTTCACTTACCTAGATAGGCTAATAACTAGATGCTCTGTTGGTAGAAATTACATTTTGGGTCTCCCCAATACCATTTATCAGATAAATTGGATTATCAAAATGGCAAATCATGATAGCAACTTCCAGCTGAGTAGTTAACATGTCTGTTTGTACCTTCATATATTCCTTAATTAACCTAAATTCTTGAGAAAAAGTTTGAAAAAATGCTTGAAAAAATTGCTAGTGTGCAGATGTATCTTTAGAGAGCAGGGAAGGACAAGTGAGTTTCATGTCCAAGTAGTTGAGGTTATTGCTAGAGGGTGGAAATTTTGTTCATATAAGCCAATGAGGCTTTTGTCAATGTGGCATTCCAACTAGCTATTCACAGGTGGCCTGCTATTGTAACTGCACTCAAAATAGCGTTGGCTTTTTTTAAGCCATAACAATAATTGAAAGTTTGGCACTCAAATACTTCAGCTCATTCAACTTTCAGCTTGCTGGTGGAGTTAGTTGAAGGAAGCACAATACACTGATCCTCTGGCAATTGCACGGGAGCAGCTTTTGTGTCTGAGGGTAGGCTTTAAAAAGGAAACCTATACGTAGCATAGGCGTGTAGCATTTGGAATATCACTTTTCTTACTGTGTATGACAATTGTAACTGAGATTATCTGGAGTGCCTGTGTTAGCAGAATAATACTGGGAATGCTTCTTAGCAAGGGTCTGCGATGCTGCTGAGGTAATACAACAGAGACTGTTGATTCTTAAGAATCTGTCTTTCTTCTTAGGACCTTGTCTAGTTGAGGCTAGGTAAGAGGAATCACGGTTGTTTGTCAGAAGCTGAGATTGTTTGGTTTAAAGTTCATTTGATTTAAAAAGCTGCTTTTGTCATATACCTCAGGGGATATAATAGTTCCTGTTTTTTATTGACTACACACTTTGTAGTAGTGCAGTCTAGAATATTGTTTTTATATTTCATTGGATAAACTTAAACAGCATTTAGAGAAAAATCCATTAAAAAGATTTAAATCAATAGGAATATTAGGTTTTATATCTTTGGGAACAAAACTGGGTCACAGAGAGACCATTTTTTTCCCAGAAAATGTGAGACACCACTTTTTGGCAATGATAGCTTAGCCATTCATCCTAGAAAGATTTTTCTAAAATGAACTAAAACATTTTTCTAGACAGAGAAATAGATTTCCAGATCTGACTCTCTACACAGCTGAACTTTTGCTAATAATTTGTTTTGCTTTATAGGTGGATAGATATTGTTACAAAATTAGATTGTGTTAGTTTTGTGAACTGACTTTGAATTAGTGCAAATGAGCACATAATAATCAGGGCAGTGAGAATTCATGCTGTTGAAAAATGGGTTAGCTAGTGCTACAAATCTGCTTCCCAGGAAAATGGCCAAGTGGAACCTTCAAAAGCTCTTATTTTTGCCTGCCTTCAATCAGGAGATGGAATGAACTTAAAGTGTGAACCAGACAATTTGCAGGTTAGTGAAAAATGTGAACAAATCTGTATCTTGGACCCAAAGCTAGTTAGTTAAACTTTTTGAAATTAGATCATTCTGCTTTCACTTTAAGCTTTGTTTTTTAAGTATTGTTTACAGGGACAAACAATTTTTTTTCCCCAGAACCTTCCTACCAACTATTTACTTGTACAGGAGGAGAGGGCCACAAGGACTTTTATCAAGAATGGTTCAAATAAACTGGCATAAGGAAATGTTTGGCTAATTGTACTGATTGAGGGAAAAGCATAACTTGAGACTTCAAAGAAAGTAGAAAAGCAACTTCTGTTGGATTCTTGCATCCTGTACATACACATAGTTCAGGTCTCATACAGTTGAATTGGGTGTTATGCTGGGCTGAAAGTTAAGGAAAAAGTGGGGAACTTGAGAATAAAGACAGAAATAAAATAAGAGTTTGACTATAAATTTAGAGGAAATTATAAAAGGGAAAAATCCATATCCCATGCATTTATCTAGGGCATCTGAACAGAGGGGATACTAAATGAACACCTAAATAATTTATCTTTAAAAATTCTGAAAATGTCTTTTCTTCAAAAATAGTTTTCTGCAGCAATATCCTGCGTAAATCCACATTTCCAAAGCAGTAAGTCTGGCTTTGGAAACTTCTGTGGATTTTCCCCTCACCCTGTTGTACTCTTAAGAAGTCTGTTTTATAAAGGTTGAGCTCCTCTTTTAAAATCGATAGAAAGTACTCTCATACACAGGATTTTGTTCAAACAGAGAAAATTCCATGCTTTGTTGAGAAATACTTTAGCTTTCTTGTAGCTACTCTATACTAACAATCAATTTTATGGTACTTGGATAAATTTATGCTCTCAGAGAGATTGACCCAAAAAATCCCAAAGCAGAATGTAGGTTGAACTTGGTTCTTTTCTATATTCTGTATGGAAAAAAGATTTAAAAAAAAATAAAAAAAATAAAAAAACGTTATCAGTCCTTTTCTATTAATATTGTCACCAACAGTTTCTCTTGACTACTTAGATTGCTCTGGAAAAAAAAATATCTAGATGTCTTTTTGAGTCCTTAGAGATTTTGTATCGCTCAATTTATCTCTCTAGGAATGGAAATTGAATTTGAGAATTCAGCTTCAGGTTTTTCCGGATGTATCAGGTTTTTCCTATTCGCTCATTCCAACACCCATGAGTCAGGGCACCAAATGTTCCCAGGGAGGCTGTTTCCAGTGCCTAGCTGAAGTTGCAGGCAGTTAGTCACAGATGAAAGAAGCATGGATGAGTATCTCTATGGCATCAGAAAAAAAATACCATGGAGATATCTCTCTCAGTTGAACAACACCTGGCTGAGGTATTTGCAGGCATAAGCAGTGTTGTTGTGTGTGAAAATAGAAAAGAACTTTCTCACCATGAGGCACTGGAGGAGAAGGCAATGTCAAGACAGCAAGAATGAACTGTAGGCAGATGCTAGATTGAAATAAATGAAGAGTGGAAAAAAAAATATTAAACTACTTGTATTCTTTGAAAGTATGTTCATTCAATTGTCAAATTAAGAGCAGTTGTTAGATTTCTTTAAATCAAAGTATGATTCATATAATTATTGCATTATGATTATCTTTATTAAAGGACTCAACAAAACCCTTTTATAAAGGTTTTTGACAGATAAAAGGGAAACTAAACATGAGAAACTAATTTTGAAGGGAACTACTACATTCAATATTTAAATGAATTCAGTCATTGTTTGGCATTCGCTCTCTAGATTTTTTCTCATTGGAAGATTATATGTTCTTACTTTTTCAATTTCATTGAAACTTTTTGTAAACATAATCTTTAATACAGAACCCATCAAGACCCAAGATGCAAAGACTCATAGATAAGAAGAATTTGCTATAAAAAAACAAAATCCAGCGTATTCTAATTACTGAGATAATTAGAATATTCTTGCTGTGATTTTATTTGTTCAGTTGACTGGTTTTACTTACTTCAATTTCTTTCATGGAAACATCTACAATATTTGCTTTTGTCAGCTTTAAAAAATTCATTTGCTATGTGTATCTTGTTACCAGGGTAAAGTAATTTAACATTTAAAATCATATGTTATGAACATATGCTAGATATGTATATGAATGATGCTCAAGCCAACAAAAGAAATGAAGCAGAGAGAGAAAGAAGAGGTAACAGTTTTTAGATCAGTGAATAGTAGAGCCCATATCATTAAATATATAGCACTCCTGCACAGGTACTCCATGTTAAAATTACTTTGTCGGAGAATTAAGAAATGTTTAGGAAGACTAATTGGCAATATCACATTTATAACTAGTTTTAAATCCAGCTGCATCTCCTGAGTAATGTCAGTATTTTATATTTTTGAACTGGTCTGTAAACCAGAATTTTACTTATTAGTTGGAGTGTTCAGGACATGACTATATTTTTTTTCTCTATTTGGTTCAAGAGTGGCTTTATTCAGGGTACTTATGAAGGTTGAAACCCCCCACTCTAATACCACCTACTCTGTCATGCACTTTACCTCCTCATGGAATGCAGTTGCTCTTGCTGAGTCTCTGCAAACTGCTTTACTTCTCCATGCAACATTCAATTGAAGAGTATGTCCACTCTGCTCCACGTTTTATATTGGAAGAAAATAAAATGTCAAAGAGTCTGCTTTATAACCTATAAGGACAGAGTTTTACTTGGTGAAAACCAAGAAAGCAGAGGCAACACTAGCAGCTCGAATCCTTAACCTAAACCTGAAAATAGTTACCAAGGCTCCGTATGGGGAATCAGCCAAAACAAAGGATGGAGTTACCCAAGTTGCTGTAGAAGAGCGTTAGCTGACCAGATTGTGATTTACATCAGCAACAGTGCTGAATTCTAGTGTGTTGAAGTCAGACAAGAGGAAAGTATGACTGAAGTATGGCTGAAAATCTTTCTCTTTGATATGTCAGGGTTTTCCATGTCTGTGAAAAAGGAATTCTGAACCCCAAAGTCATGCCCTGAGTTTTATGGCATATGACCTCTTTTCTTCAGCAGAGAGACTACTCTTCATTCAGGAGGTAGAGGTTCTAGACTTACTTCACCTTGAGTGATCTTCTCCTATGACTTAATCACCAAGGTAAGGATTTCTATAAATGACTATTTCTTAGACCCTCTGTTAGTTCTAGACTACAATGCAAGCAGAAATGTAAAATTCCTGGACCCACATGACAAAGAGCAAAGAGATGCTTTACCCTGAAGTCTGCATTTTTCAATTTTGACTCAGATTTCCTACTTGGCCTCTCCTTTTGGTCTCACGGGGTTTCCATTTTTGACTATACTGTGTTCTGTAACTTACTACTTGGCATTTCGTGAAAAATAATGGCCACAAGTTCAACCTCCTCAAAATTCTGTGATGCTAGGCAGCAGTCTCCATTTCCTTAGCAAGTCCTACCAACAGAAGGCTATCCTGTAATAAACAGAACTATGGTATCTTTCAGCTAAGATCTGTGCAATCTTATTGGTTTATTTTTGTATAAGTTAAACTAGTAAAACAAGCTGTTTAGAGTTCTTGGATAGATGCTTGCTTTCAGAAAGATGGCAACTTTGTGGAGTTTGCATAACAACACAAATTTAGCCAAGTAGAGAAATTTTCCAGAAAACTGCAGGTTTGAAATCTCTCACAAACCTAAGTAAGCATTCTTCAATTAGTTTTCTGAAGAGAAATTTCTGAGTTGCATGAATCTTGCAACATGAAACTCTGAGAAGTGTGTTGGGAGTGGTTAAAGACAATAGTTATATAAATGACTATAAAGCTCTGTCAGATAATAACTTGAATACAGTTTAAACCATGTAATTCTATAAAACGCCAAGCTGTTTGATTGTGACTGTTATTTAGTTGACATTTATAATCAAATAGCCAATTTCTTGTAATCTACATAAAGATTGTTTTTGTCATTCATACAGCAATTTAATAAATTCAATGATTTAACTATCTTATTAAATTCTGAATTTATAATTGTGTAATACATTGCTTCTTTAATTTACTGTTAATAAAACCTTAACTTTAGTTGTATATTTCTAGATTTTTATTTAAATTATTTTTTTTGTGTGAAAGTAACAACAAGTAACAACATTGAAGAATCTTTCAGGATTTCAATGTATGTAAACCCTATCTGACTTAAAGATCTGACCAAATGTCCCTAATGAGTTTTGTTTTCATGTAAATTATATGGATTAGAGAGAGGTGACTTGTCAGTTATCTAAAACAAATTTGTATTTAGATGAAAAGTTAGGAGCAAAGGTGATCTTAATTTACAACTCATATTCATCAGATTTTAGAACATGTTTTAATGTGAGAGTGAAACAAATGCTCCCTCTAAGCTTAATAATGATTTAAAATAGAAAATATATTTTACTGGGAGAGGAAAAATAACATCAGTGCCAATATTTTTTTAGTTGTTAATACAGACAATGAGAAAAGTCGTTGAGGTCCTCTGGTCAGTGTAAAAATCTGTTATGTTAATGCTTAATCTGCACTTTAGTCAGTGGAAGAAATAGGAATAGGAAGGTGGGATTTATCTGATCTATCATAGATGATTAATTTGGAACTTTCTGTAGGTCTTTATTTCTTAAACTGATTATATAGATAGTCTAAATATCTGATTTAAATGTAGACATCCATTGTTGACACCCAAAACTAAATTAGATAAATCATTCTCAAAAAGTTGGTTTTGGGTTTTTGTTTTATTTTATTTTATTTTATGGGGGGTTTTTTTGTTTGTTTTGGTTTTTATTTATTTATTTACTTTATTGAACATGGGACTTGGCTTTCACAAATATTTTAGTATTTTAGTTCTGATCCAGATGATGGTGATTGTTCCGACTGACCTTGTTTTTGAGCTTTGGTTCACACTACTGGATGGCCTCAGAGCATGTGAACTGGAGTTCTTTGGGATGAAATTTAACTGAAATATGTGCTTCAACTGCTAATAGGCTTTGCTAGACCTACTCAGCAATCCTAGTCCCCCAATATGCACGGTGCATCAGAACATCAGCACCAAATACTTCAATCCATAAATTCACTCATATTGAGCTGCATTACTTATTACTACCTAAAACTGCAAAGATCACTTCTTGTTGTTAGTACAAACAGTGCAGATAGTGCAGATAACATATGAAAGCAAAGAGAGGTGATATGGTACTATGCCACTGAAAAAAAACAATGCAGTGATTTTTACTCTGACTGGCACACACAAAACTGAGTGCCAAAAAGGGTTGCAATCCTGAGATGTAAAAACAGATATACAAACCAAAAATTAAACACTCTACATATTTTCTTCAAAGAAATCCCCCTCACATACCTAATATACTTTTTTGGTATTTTTTGCTGGAAATTTTAAACAACATTTTCTAGCCCTTTTATATAGGAAAATTTTGTCATTGATTAGGACATAAAGGAAATTAGATGCAGAAAAAGAAAGACTCTATAAATTAGCAGGGTACAACTTAACTTGCTCAAAGTCCATTTAGGTTTCAAAGTTTTTCAGTGGTCCTCTACTACAAAATTGACTGTCAAGGTTAGGGCTCTTGGTAGGGCTGCGACACCTGTGTTTTTTGGTGGGCTGAACTCAGTTCAGAGTATCCCCTACCACTGGGACTCACATCTGTTTTGATTAAAACCACAATCTCTGCCTGGTGTCTGGGTTCAGCCTCCTACAGATATCCTCCCTAACCAGACAGGCCCAACAGCTTTTGTTACCTGTAAACTCATTTCCTCTGGAGATCTGTGATGACTCAGGTATGCTTTCAGTGACAACCCATTACTTATTTTTGCGTCCACCCACAGGCTGCAAAAATGTGGAGCAGACAGGATAAAATTTAACAAGAGACCAAGGCATAAATTTCCTTAATTTAACTGAATTCTTTATGGTTTGCTTTCTGCTTTGATCTGGAAGAGACAGTTGGCTTCATGCAGTCCATGTGTGTGATTATGTCTGTCTTGTATTTTAGTTCAGTTTTATTCCTCCACAAAAAACAAACAAGACTGAGAGAAAACACAAAATAAACACAAAAACCAGTCAGTCTAGAGAGTGTATTAATTTTGAACCAGAGAAAGACTGAAAAGCCACAGCTCCTTAACATCACAGTTTATACCATAAAGAAGGCAATAGTGGGCAAGACATTTACTTCACATCAGAAGGCTACATGAGAAATGGCCAGGTATCTTTTCCCTTCAGAGGACCTAACAGAGTTTTGGAGGCAGCTTCCATTTTCACCCCTATTCTTCCCAACTTGTTATCTCCTGGAAATGTCCCATCAGGTACAGCCCAGCAGTGAGGCAGCACTAGCATTTGAAAACACATGGGATTAACCAGAATGCTTTTTGAATTATCAGGTTTGATCATGATTCTTTTGTTCATCCTTGTCTGATGGTCCAGTTTGCTACATCTATTTGAAGAGGTTTTACCTGTTGAGAAGAATATTGATGAAGAAATGAGAAAAGGGGCTTTAAAGGAAAACAGGTACAGTAAAACCTGTCAAGTAAAATTAATGCAGTAGGGTTTCCTGTGTTATATTACCTTTATTTAATATTCTTATATAACTACAAAAGTGAATCTCTTGAAAGTTGTATTCCCACTGACAGCTTCCCTGCTATTTTATGTCAGCATCCACTATAGTTAATGGTCTATCACAGCTTCCATTATGAGTTCTGATTTTTCAAGGCTTTATTGTAGCAACAAGATTGTTAGAGGGGGATTTTCTCCTGTGAGAATCTGGAAAACGAATTTTAGTTTAAATTGGTTTAGCCATCTCTAAATTAGAGGCAAAGAGATATTTTTTTTCATTTTTCAGGTTTTATCAATTTTTTTTTCTTTAATAGCCAATTTCTTTTCTATTGTAAACTGACATCGTTCCTGTAAAGGTGGACAAAAGAATCAGAAGTTTGGGTTCTGTCTAGAATATCTGTTTTGATAATCAAACAAGGAATTATTTTATTTCTTTCAATGCACTGCAGATCTGAGTCTGCAGATATGTACTTGTGCAATTTTTCAAACAGATACCCAACAGTGGGACAAGTTTATAACACATGAAGGAGTTGTATAGATGCTCTGCCTAGCCAAGCCCAGTACCAGTTCCTGATTTACTAATTGCAATATCCAAGTCACCCTTTGCTCTTCAGTTTACACCTGCAGCACCTAAATGTTGCCTACTAAAGCTTCTTTCCTAGTTTTTAAAATCTAGGGAACTGTCATCCAGGAAATAGGCTCTTTTCCTTCCTTCACCAAAATAATGAAAAGACCATCCCTCATGCATGTGTCACTGGAAACAGAATAGAATAGAGTTGTATCCTGGTTACTCTGTTGTAAAGTCAGGCTCCAACTTACTTGACTACTAACTGCAAGTGTTGTGGCAAATGTATAGGCATCATTTGATAAAAAGCCCTCCACAATAAAATCTTTTTTTGCATAAACAATTAAAAACACAGAAGTGGTAAAATATGACACCTACACAAAGTCAATGGTCATACGTTCTTCAGGACAGGGAAACAACAACATTTGACCATGTTGTAGCAAGACAATCTAAAAATTTCAAACAACGACACTAAAATAAACCTGAGCTACTTGTTTTGACATATTGTTGCATATTCAAATCCATAATTTAGAAACAGCCATTAATACAATGATTATTTGTCACATAAAAATAATTTCTACCCCTCAAAACAGGAAGAATTTAAAAATTTCTTTTGCATTAAGGTTAAATAATTGATTTTATAATGTACAGGATTTGATCTATAATTTTAAAGAACCTCAAATAGATAGATAGATTCAATGTTCATATTAAGTATTAAAGATGAAAACAGTTATTAACATAATTTGTTCACCAATGGGAAAATATAAGTCTGTGACATTCATAACTTATTTGTTTCTTTACTAATGGAGGTATACGGAGATCTGTTTTTCTGCAAAGTCGACCTTGTAATTGCGTAATTGAAAAATGCAATGACCAATTGCAACTTGTTCCTGCGGTGATATGGCCTCTCAGCCTATTGAGATATGGCAGACTACTGAGGTGTAGAAGAAAGCTGTTAGTTCAGCCTATTTTACAAAAACTTTTAAAAGAGTGAAACCTATTTTGAGTGCTTACCTGTTCCTTTTTAACATCAGCATTTAGGTTTTGTAGTGTCTTATGAAATTGTTTAGCACTGTAGTGTAGTGAAATGATAACACAGGAATCCTCTTTGTCAAAGGTGTAGAGTAAAATCTAAATGAAAAGAAGAAGAAAAAGAAAAAATAATATAATCCAAGACTGAAATTTATACAAATATGCCTATGTACACAGTCATTTCTCTCAAATGTGTGTATATACAGTAGTTTGATTATATTTGATAGCCATTCATTCATTTCCAAGTGGCATTATTGATTTTTATGATATGTTATAATCTACAGTATTGCTTATATTCTAACATGGTGGAAATTTTATTTTGAAAATTTACTTTTTTTGTTGCAGTTAATATGTAGTTACAGATTGTTTCAATAAAACAAAGCTACCTGAAATATCTTCTAACTGGATCCTCTTGAAGCAGTCTATTGCATTTCAGTCAGGTTTTCGTCTGTCTTTCCCCTCCTTTTAGTACAACAGTCTGAGAAAAGCAATTACCTGTCTGTGAAACATATTTCTTGAACAGCAGGATCTGGCTCAGTGGCTTGCTCCTTATATCTACAGAACTATTCTGGCAATGGTGGCAAGATGGAAAATAGGTGACCCTTTAGCATCTGCCTTTACTAGTAAAACTGTTTATTGGTTTTGGCTAAAGGCTTTTCTTTAGGGAAGAGGTGTAGTACTTTGTGATTTACATTACTTTCTCCTCTCCTGTGTCCAGGAGGATGGATGATGTTAAATCACCAAGTGCCTAGATATTCATTAAATGTTTGTGTGTATATATGTTTGTGAAAGGGAGAGAAAATATGACTTTGAAAAGGACAAATGTGTGTTAATATGTCTTTAAATTAGGATGTACCTTTTTACTTTAAGATCAGACTCGTTGACAAGAACCTAGGTAATTAGTTTGCTTCTTCAGCAGGATCCATCTTCTTCTGCAGATGGGTTGATAAGCAGAGTTTCCCTTTTGTTAAGTTCAGAAAGGGAAATGCTTGCTTTTTGTTTGTTTTGTTTTCTGGAGCAAAAATACAAAAAAATTTAATTAATTAAACATATCCTGATATTTTCATTTGTAGAATAATTTTACTTTCTAATCAGTTCTAGCATGGATCTCAAAAACCTCAAAAATAGTAGGTTGCTAGTCAAACTCACCATTGGATAAGGGAGGTGAAAAAACTTCTATATGATTTAAAAGTGAACAATTTTAGGAGGTGTAATGAAGCAACCTTATTTTTTTGTTCCATTTGCTTTCATGGTATGTGATAAAATAGTTTATAAATTCAATAATTTGTTCAATTTATCTCTTTATAATAGAATAATCCAAAGGACATGTATCTGAAGCTGCAAATGACATATTACATCCCAGTAGATTATAGTGTGATAAAGATATCCAAGCAGTGGTAAATAAAATATGTACCATTTATCATGAGAGAAGAGATTTTTAATATTGCAAATCACATATTTGTATGCTCTTAAGATATTAATGATGATAATAGTGATTTTGATTCCTCACACGGTGTGAAAGCAGTCCAGCTAAACAAATCAGATAATAAATAAACACTGAATGGAACTTAAAATGCAACTAGTTGCTTATTATCCCAACAAAAGAGACACCAAAACAAAGAACTTGAAGCATGATATTGGTTATCTAGATTCCACCAATAGAGGCTTAGATTCTGAAATATCTTTGGAAAAATGTACATCTAGAAGAATATATAGTATGATATGATATGAAATGACACGACATGACAAGACATGGCACGACACCTACATAATCACAGGCTAGGTATACCTATGGGATCAGAGAGACCTTCCCAGTTATTAAGATCTGTAAGGCATACTCCAGAGTTGTTTTAATTGGAAGTTCTCCCCATTCCTCCACCTTGGCTTAAACTGGAAGAAAGCCTGGGAGATGGGTGGAAAGTGAATTACCTTGCATTGCAGATGATCTCCCATCTGGCCCCTAATTTGGATGTAACCATAGATGCCTGAAGGAATGTTTGCATCCCCCGGAAGTGTGACTTTGCCCAACAACATGAGATGATCTAATGGAAGACACTAATTCTCACCAGAAAACTCGCCTCTCAGAATCACAAACATTTACATCGTTTTTTCTCTTTTTCATTTGTAAGAGGTTCTCACTTTGGAGCACAGAGCCTCTTTATTATTCACAGTTAGGACCTGTCTTAGTGGAGGTGTGTACAGTCACCTGCTTTGCTTCCAGCAAGCATGACTGCATTTTCCCCTTCTCCTTTCATCTAGGGAAAAAACTCATGCCTCAAGCCTGTTTGTTTTTTGTTTGTTTGGTTTTTTTTAAGATGCTGCACCTGCATCCTAAATAGCAGAAAGCCTAAAATCCTGGTCAGTGCCCCACCCTGCTTCACAGCCACTCACCCTGCTCTGGTTCCTTACACATTAAGGGAGTAATTTAGCTCTATGGGGGAAGAAAACAAGGAACAGCCTACACAGAGGAATAATTAGTTAAAACTGTTCAAGGCTATGTTGGTATTTTAAGTACCCCTGAAGTTTGAAAAATCAAAAATACAGACATGCCATCTCATTTTTTCTCATTTTTGGAGTCTGATTTTTAAAAGCATTCGGGCTGGACATTCTTTAAATGAGAGAAAAGATGCCCATCTAGTTTCCTTATATTCAGTTTCTGTCTCCTTTGGCCACATTTTCAGCCGACCGTGGTCAAACCACGAAAGCATCTGTCATTACTTCAGTGCTGAGATTCCTCCCATTTCACTTGCTTTGCCCATTCTATGTGTGTTTGCCATTACAATAATTGGCATTTTCTTTTTCTCAACTTCCTTCAATTGTGTTTGGATTTTGCCAAATAAGCTCCCTTCTACATACCTCTATTCATATTCACGTTCCTGTTCATGTGCTGGGTACTTCTTTTTGCTTAACATTCTGAGATATCTCAAGTTAGAAGCAGGGAATTCTCTAACAGAGTCAGTGTTTAAACGTAGATTTATCTTTATTCGCATTCGGAGCATTTTCCCTTGAAAATTCTCTTCCAACTCTCCTTGTGTGGCATTCACTGTCACATAAAACCTGATATTAGTTTGGTGTGCTTGCCTGGTTTCCTTAGAAACCTTTCTGAGTGATTTCCTGTAAAGGAAATTATCATCCCACATTTAGGAAGGTATAGTTACAACTGAATAATGTTTTGACAGAATTATCAAAATTAAATTGCACACCTTACTTTAGCACCACATCTAGACTAATCTGAATTAGCCTAATTTATATTTTTAAATCCTAGATGCCTTCTCTTCAATTTTGAGCTACAGATCAATGTCCATCATGTTTAGAAAGTCATCAGATGAAGAAATGCCATGGCTAACCTAGGCACTGAAGCATTATATGCAGTAATTTCATTTTGTAAATCTGATTGTTTTAGAGTCTTTTTAAGTGACAAACCATACATTTTCATCAGACTCAGGAAATGTTATTATATCAGTTTTAAATTTTGCTAGCAGCCTTTGTTTCAATAGCACACACTGTGCCAAAAGTTATGCTGTGTCAGAATTTGATAGCGCGGTGTCAAGAATTACTTGGGGATGTTAAGGCTTTGTTTCTGATTTGTAATCGACGGGTTCACTTGCATGGACATATTAAGACAAGATTGTATTATCTCTGTTACATATTGTTAACATATATGATACACTGAATGCCATTTGTTGCAATTGCTCACAGCCATGAACTCTTCACTCAAAATAATCCAATATATTGTGCATCTTTCAAAATTAGCAGTGATCTCTAAGGCACTGCTTTCCACACGAATGTGTGTAGACATCTTTTATCCATCTATTATTAAATGTATATAATGAGAAGTCATGTCCTTGGATTTTCTGATGCAAATTAAATGAGCTGAGCATTTCTGGTTTCAGATAAAATCTGAAACTATTGTGCATATTAATGTTTAATTATTCGCTTTTACTTTTGATTCCTCCATGTTTTATTTGTAAGGAAAACATGCAAATGTTACAGTCTCATGTATACTTAAGCATTGGGGATGGCAATGCTTGCTTTGGTAGTGTGTGCCCCTTGTGGTCAAAGTATATGAGATTGCTCTCATATTTATTGCTGTTTCCCTCCTAATGTGCACTACTATTCCTTGCCTGTGTTGTCAATTGATTTTTTCCTTGTAAAACTGTTGCTCTGAAATCATGGGTTTTCGGTAGGATGTTGCTCATCCTACCGAAACCTAAGATTCCCAGCTCTGTTTAATTTAGGATTAATCTGCATATTTTACCCATGAATGCAAAATATACAAAGGTCTCTTTTATAGAAAGCTATGTATCATAACAATCCATCAGCCCTCAAGTTTAATGGTGCATCATGAATTATTTTACAGTTGATAATAGTTGAATGTCATTTTAAGGTAAGAATGGATTTCATATTGATTAAAATACATTGAGGGTGTTACATTCATGTATATATACTGTGATATATGAAAAATGTATACAGGTAATATCTTACAAGTTAAATACTTAACTTCACAGTCAGTAGTAGACTGATGTAGTAAGGTGATATGGTTAATTAGCTCTGGGCTTTTACAGTATAAAAATCCCATGTTAAAAGCTGCTGGGCAATAAAACTTCTTACATAGATGCAGCTTTTTCTTAGTCACTTTGCTGCTGGTAACTTTTAAAAACTAATTAGTGCTTTAGAAAAGTGTATATGAAAGCTGAAAAAACCTGTCATTACATTTGTAATTTACTGGCTTTCATAGGCCTATTATAAAATAAATGAATATTCTGCCATATCGCTATTGATCTGAATGTGTGAGCATAAGGCAAGTCATATGGTCAAAAATAGCTGTGCTGTATCCCTTAGAATTCTGATATTTCAAATAAGGACAGAATTTAGCAGATTGTTTTTAAAGCCATTGTAAGAGAAGTAGTTTTGATTTTGCTCACATAAAATTGGAGAGTTCCTACCGTACCTGCCTTTCAGGTGAGATTAAAATCTGGGCCGCTAGCAGCTGTATCTCAATAAAGATAACTGATCTGATGTCAGAAGGGATTACTGAACTAGAACTGGGAGATTTGGAGAGTTCTTGGTATTCCACTGGGACGTACCATCTTGATGGATAATCAAAGTTGAGGAGATATCATGCATAACACCATTTTGATGCATCCATCTAGTATACACATTCACAAACACATCTACACCTATATCAATGACACATAATACATAACATTCTGTAAAACCTACAAACATAAAGAGACGTGTCGCAAAGATTATAGAATATTTTATAAAGTGTATTTTTAAAAATCTGAAAATTTCTGCTCCTGCTTTTCTGCCTTACACAAACTGGAAAGCTTCTCAGACACATTTTTTCTTAGAAATCTTATTTTAAGGGCTGAGATATAGCTCCAATAATATGTTAAATCTCTAAAGTACTGAATATTTTATGCTGTTTGTAACATAAAATAGGAAATGTGTGATTTCAATTTGTGTATATAAAGCTTTTATTAACATTTTCTAGAAGCTGTCTAAAGAATTTATCTATAACTCAGCCTTTCACTATGAGTAATGTGCAGATTACTGAGTCCTTTATATAATCTATCTGATCTATAGTTTACTGTAAGTAATAGTAAAGTGCTTTTTCACAATAAAATAGGTAAATGTAGTGCCATTAATTAGTCGTGCTCTATTGTATTTTGCTGTCATGAACTGATGTGCTGTGCTGGTCTGAACTGTAAAAAACAAAAGCTTTCTGACTAATAATTAGGAATATGTTATGTATGACACTCATCCATAAAGAAGACTCTACTGTGTTAATAATTTTCACATCACAATTGCAATGACTGCAGCTCCAGCTATCATCTTTCTGAGGATGTTTCATGCAGTTAATGAACATTGACCGTTAGTTCTTTTACAGCAAAACATGCAGGAACTAATGACTCTAAAAATAAAGTCTCTCTTAAGTGTTTCTCTTTAAACTAAGTAGGATGGAATGTACCTTAGATGTAAGAGTTTGTGGCAAAGGCAAACAAGAGGTTTGTTTATTACTGAAAGGAATAAGGAAAAATGCTATGGAGATATCATTGGTAAATTAAATATATTGTTTATCAAAATAAATGGTTAAACAGGCTGAATATTGGCATAACTATCTAGCCTTCGGTTATATGTGAGTCTGTAACTCCCTGATGCAAAGTAATATGAATCAGAATGCATCACACCTTTTAGGATCACTCAAACTTTTATTTTAAAAATGCTAGAAGGTTTAGTCTGAGGTATATATCTATAAATATTTGATTTTCATATTCTTCAGTTAAATTAAAAAAGATTATAAACATTTTTGATTCATTTCCAAAGTGACATTTGCTGTTTTAAAAAAAAAAAATAAATAGAAAATTTAATAATTCAGATGATTCAATATATTCCATTTAATTTTCAAAATGGTTATTAACATTTTCTGAGTTAAACAAGTATTTGTAACAAGTTGTAGTAAAATGAAAACACATTTAATTTAAAACCCAAAACCACACAACTGGACAGTTTTTAGGATGTTTTTAAATTGAGTTCACTGCATGAATTTGATAAAAGTTTCTTAAATGTTTCGGTAAATCTGAATCTGAATTTACTTTTTCTTTTTGAGGAAAAAAAAAAAAGCCTGGTATTTGCAAAACCAATGTCTTAAGAAATACAGTGCATGAATAAGAGCTGAACAGGTTAACGCAGAACTCTAGTGAAGAATCTCTGTATATTTTTTGTATCTCTGCAGGAATAATTTTAAGTGTTTTACTACATTGGTCAGCCTCAGGTCCTGTTACACAATTGTTTAAAGCTAAAATATTAATTGCAAAAGTGGGTTAGGTAGCTTTACTGCCGAGAGCTGTTGATAGATAACAATAACCACCTCCAAACTTGCGTTTCATTTAATTCCCAGTAACATACCCCAGATTCTGGATTAAAATAGTCTACGTAAACAAAGGTGGAAAAATTGCCACGTGCCATCCATTTGAAAATTGTTTTCATTTGCTGTATTTGATCTGTGTAGCCAAAGTCCAGTTTCACCTGGTATAGTGCTGGGAAAGGGAGTCCTGGATTTCAAGTTGCTGTACCATCACTATCCATCGTCCTGCTGTTACGCATATCATGCCATTAACAATTACCATTTAGAAAATGCTTGTGTTGTAGTTCACAACCTCCTGATGTGTTTCATGCCTATTGAATCCTAGTTATATTTATTTTGGCTTTCCTACCATATAGGAATAATGCTTATTAAGATTAAAAGCAAAAGAAAAAAGGGTAAGCTTTGTGAGCAAAGAAAGATCAGCTGTTAGCTGAAGTGTACATCATTTCCATAGAATCACAGAGTTGTGGGATGGTTTGGCTTGGAAGGGCCTTTAAAGATCACCTAGAGCAGCCCCCCTACCATAGGCAGGGAAAGAAAACGTATTTTTAAAGTCCTGTCAGCTTTTTAATATTAAATAGAAATTTGTCCAAAAAAGAGATGACATGAAATGGTAATTCAAATACTCTTTTTGTTTACTTGAATGCTTTAAGGCTTTTACCACCTGCTGAGTGCCTGGAAGTACGAATAAACATTGGAGTGACAGGTTTCACACTGCTATGTTGTAGGTTTGCACAGCAGGACTGAGTGGTTCCCAACACTATTGGCTGATCTGTTTTTCGAATAAAATGCGGGTTGAAATTTTGAGACAAAAGGGTTTCTTTCATCTTTGTTGCTCATAGAAGAAATTGATTTTTTATCTAATCCTTCCTGAAAATAATAAAGTTTCTCCAAATGCAGAATATTAAAGGAGATTTATACTAGTCAATACCCTGAAGAAAGGAACATAACTTAGGAGCTTAAACCCACAAGGAGAATATATGCATTTATATTTGTAAAAATTACCAGAAATCATTATTCTGGGAAAAACTATTCCTCTGTAAGACCTATACAGATACCAGTTGGTGGACAAAAGGCAAGAGATGCGAAGTAAATCTCTTTATAATTCAATTACACTAGGTCAACATAGTGTTCCCATGGTGGCAGCCTGACACATTAAGTTCAAGGAGTAAGGGCTGAGACACTGGAATAATTCCTTTGATCATAGACAAGTTGGACTTGCAGCTTTTTATTGAAGCAGTTATTGCTCAGCCTTGGTAAGCAGCAAGGCTTATTGCTTTTCTTTCTTGTCTGTGGCTTGTAAAAAAGTAAAATTTAGTCTTATTCAAAGGTTAAATAACTATTTGGAAAGTCTCTAAAGAATCCATGTACAAGAAATAAAATAAATACATATTTAAATTATTCTTCAGTTTCCAACAATAATCTCACAGTTATTGTTAATAAACAAATAAAGAAAGCAACACCTAAAATAAAACAGAAATAGTTCAGAAAATATTTTCATTTGTATAGGAACTCAGAGCTCTTTTCAAATAATAACTAAGTTTGAGCAAACCCTCGAAATGAAACCAGCTATTCTAATTGGTTTTGTAAATAAATATATTGAGATACAGATTGATGTAAATTTTTTAACACCGGACAGTTTCTCTTGAAAGTCATCAGCAGAATTTAACCATTCATATTTTTACATATAAAGACAGCCATGGAACTAAAAAAAAATAAGCAAGTATTAAGAGAAGGGTGTGGTGTTCAACACAGCAAAATACCTCAGCAGCCAAGATATTCCCAGTTACAGAGTAGCATAAAAACCTGCTCTGCTGATGTATAGAAAAAATTTTGAAGTTTTTGAGGGTAGAGACGGATGCTTGTCTCTCAGTTTCAAAGCTGCCCTCGCTGTCCTCTTCACAACAGAAGAAATACAACCTCATCAGGAAACAAGTGACAAGGACATAATTTCAAAAAGATATATTTTATGAAGGGAAAAATAAAAATGGTACTTCTATAAATTACTGAAACTGAAAAGCAAAGTAGTTGTCATGGAACAGAAAAGGCTTGGATTCAATTTCTTATTTAATTCATTCAGAATAATATCTTGAAGCCATGTGCAACTGAATACCTACTGGGTGCTTTCTGGACTGACTGTTATTCTATATTTCTGTCATTGAAGCTGTTCCAGTTTATGTAAATAAACAGCTGACAGTGTGGGAAATTGAACTCGAGTCTCTTCTCCTGAGGTGAGTAAATCTATCACTAAATAGAATCAATATTTCATATATAGCTTCCCAGCTTCTTAGGAATTTTTTTTATTTTTTTGGTGGCAGCTACCACCTACTAAAGCCTATGCTGGCTTTCCTCTACTACTATTGCATAAGGATGTAGCAAAAGCTACAATTACACCTTCATTTTGGTAGCCAACATACTATATTGCCTTCATCACTGTAGTAACTTGCTGCCTCCTACTCATAATGTATTTATCCTCACAGTACTCCTAAGATGTTGAGCAGATGGTAAAGTGAGTCATTAGGTACAGAACTTGACTTCTCAGGATCAGATAAGAAGACTGCGATGAAACCAGTCCTGGGTTTCCTTCCTCTTTCTGCTAGACGCCTCAGTGCTTTACTGGGAGCTCTGACAGTCTTGTACCATGGGACAGTGGACACCAGATTCTCATCCTTTCCCTAGACTCTTGGGAAAAACTAAAAAAGGGGGTCCATTGGTGGCCCTTGCCTTATGTAAATGTCCAGAAGTGATCGCTCAGGCTTGGCATAGCTCAAAAATACTATGGAGTTCTCAAATTATCTTGACTATGAGACTGTCAAAGATCATCTTGAGGCAGATTAAAAAGTGTGACTCCTGCATTTCATCTGACTCCAACATGCATTGGTTCCTACTGAGTTCAGCCAGCAAATGATTAATTTCAATCTATTGATTCTAGGGCAACTGCTACAAGTGTCTCTTCTTGGATAAGCTGTCTGGGTATTTATAAGGACACCGGAGCTGTGAGTGATGTATTACACTGCTCCCGTGTAGTCTTTTGCACAAGGTAACAGTCTGCCAGCACTTCTGTGAAATGCAGAGGATCTGACTGAATGAGGCAGCCTCTTTTCTGGGAATCTTCTGGTCCTCTTAGAGTGAGACACTGTTGTTTCCTGGTTGACTCATTTGGAAAGTATGTTGTCTCTGACATGTCACTGGCAGCCTTTTTGTCAGGGGAGATGATGGTACCTCATTTAACACCCTTAAGCGACTTTGAGCTTTCACATTGTTAAACATGTATTCCATTAGCCATCTCATCTAGCATTCACACGTTAGTTTGTGTAAAACATAACTGCATCAGCATGACATGGGAAAGACTCACAGAAAGTAGAAAAGTTGACCTCTGGAATTTAGTGCTAGCCTGGCACAATGGTGCTTCAACAAAAGCAAGTGCAGGGTTCTGCACATGGGCTGGAACAATCCTCAGTATCAATACAGACTAGAGGATGAGGTATTAGAAAACAGACCTGAGGAAAGAGACTTGTGAGTGCTGATGAATGAGAAGCTGGACATGAGCAGGCAGTGTGCACTTGCAGCCCAGAAGGCCAATCACATCCTGGGCTGCATCAAAAGAAGTGTTGCCAGCAG
>BJBW01003467.1:0-68658 GCA_004320125.1 Scolopax mira
GCTGGAATCAAAGGAAAACAAATGTCTGGGGGAAAAAGGTTATTCTGGAAATCAGGTCTGTTGAAAGGAGCTGACATATTGCACAGCGAGGCAGCTTGATTGGCTGTAGCTGTCATTTTATTATATCACATAAAGGAATACAAAACTATATCTTAGCTACAGCAGTCAAAACAAGACTTCTTAAAAAGTCTTGAAAATGGTCTTGAAAACCATTTGGCCAATTTATATGGCAATTAGGTAAGACTCTCACCCACTGTGCACTTCTTATTTCACTAGTAAATAGGAGCTAAAATAACTTGGCTGAAGAGTGATCGCTAACTTCTGAAAGCTGAAGTATCAGAACTATCCTTCCTCCACGCTCAAAAATGGCTCATCTGTAACGACCACACTAGTTTTATTTCATAACATCTCTGCATGGACATTCTTGATGTATTTTTACAATTTTTCCCTTCAGAGAGAAGATCCCCATTAATTTCAGTAAGCTGAGAAACACTTCAGATGGATGGTTGTGTCACTGCTCTCCAGTGACATCCGTGCAGTTTATTGCATAAGCCGTTTACTGCAGTGAGGTCGTTGTGTTGAATCCAGCTACAGAACAGCTTCCTCAACCACTGTGTAACCACTTTCCTCCAAACAGGTAAACATGCTTCCTTGCTACAGCACACCTTTACTTTTACCATTTGTTTTCAGTTGACATTTTTCTCTTTTTTTTATTTTTTTTTTTTTTTTAGATTTTAGCTAATATACTGTGGATTATTACATAAGTGATTTATTACAGGAACCTTACTATATGAGGGGCAAAACTTGTTTAAAATAAATCCAACAGCTACAGTAATCCCTTAGGGCAAAATGTACTTCTACTTAATTTCTCTACTGTGTATTACACGCCATATAATTGCTTAAAACAGAAGCTACACAGACGAATTTTGCTTGGCACCAAATACCTGGCTTCAGAGTGTACACTCGAGTTACATGCTGTGTTTTGCTACAAATCCATTGCACCACCTAAAGTAATTCAAAGAGATCACTAATAGAAATATTTTGAACTAGCTAAAATAAATCAGCAAGTAAGCAAACCACAGTGTTTTGCTAAAGGTTATATTAAAATAAGCCACAGTGCTGCTGAAGGATATTTTATACGTCCATGGCTTTAGCATTCCTCATGCCCTTTTTCCAATGGGCTAAATAAAATCATGAGACAAACTTTAGAGATGGAAAATATCTGCTAGATCATTTAGACCATCCCAATGCCAGTTCAGGATTGTTTCCTTTATTTTCTAGTGTTTTGTCAAACCTGCTTTTAAATATGCTGTATGTTCCAAGTAATGAGATTTCCACTTCTTTCCCCTGGGAAATACATTTATATAACAACTTTCTTCCCCAAGGATCCCAAAGTGTTTTATAAAAATATACATACAAATCACTTCCCCACCGGAGTACAATCACTTATGAGGTATAGGGTGGCAGCCAGGAGGGAAATGATACATAGTGGTCTGCAAATTTATAGCAGGAGGGAAATTCCTGCCCAAGGACAGAGGGGCAAAACCCTATACTTGTGATGAATGCCAGGAACTCAAGCATCCACAGACAGCAAACAGCAGCACGGTTTCAACCTACATGTGCAGAAACGAGCTTCGATACCCTAAAAGGCATTTTGGGCAGAATACAAATAAATGGTCCTGGGGTACCTCAAAGACTCAAAGGTAACTTGGATTAGATATGTTATCCTGGTAGGAATACCAAACCAGGGACTATATTTCTGAAAAAGCAACTGACTTCAGGACTGTGGTCTGGATTATTCCATCCGAACTGATGCTGATGTTAGAGACAGCCTGTCCCTAAATCCTTGGCTGCTCACAGCTAGCCCAAGGCCAGTAGCTGCTCTTCCCCCTTGTAGCTCATGTGTGTCATTTCTGTAAAGCCCATCCATAAATGCACTGAGGACACTTGCTCCTTCCTGCAGGCAGCCAGGGGAGGAAGGGGGAACAGCAGTCTCGGAGGAAGGGACGATGGCTTGGTGCTGGCAGATAGCTGTATTTGGGGCTGAGTGCTGTTGTACGTTAAAAGATAAGCAAATTATAAGGGCTAGAAAGCAAATAATGCCAGAAACTAGATCATATTTGGGAGGTTAACAGTTTCCAAGTTCAGACCCCTTGGGTGGAGTTCAGGGATTTTCAGCGCAGACGGGTTGCAGGCAGAGGTTGAGAGTAATGGGAGGGTCAAACCTCATTATCAGCATTGCTTTAGCAACCTTTGCTCATCTTTGGAGGAGAATGAAAGGAAACAGGACACCCTGTGCTCTAATCCTACTCCTTTGTTTTGGGCATAAGAATTGCTTTCAGATCTCCAGTCTCCATTGCCAGTGCTCAGCCAGAACTAGTCACCCACACAGGATGTGAGCAGTAGGTACAAGTGGTTAGAGCATCGTTCTTTCACTATCAAGGCCAGATGTGGCTTGAGATCCTCTCCACCTGGAAGGAGAGGATTGATAAAACTGGGCTAATATATTTTGAAATAAACCATGTCAGGCAGATAGATCTGGATCACAACCATTAAGTATGCTTTTAGGATGGTTGAACAAAGGAAATGTTTTCCACCTCCCCCAGAAAAGAATTATTTCTGCATTCTCCCAGTGGGACACTGTATTAAGCTGTTTATTCTTAACCAAGTAACTAACACAGCAAAGGCTTCTGCCCTGTTTCATGCGTGTTATTAACCTGAAAATCCAACTTGCCTGCTGTGTATAAATGGTCCCACTTGCCCAGGCTGCAGTAAGTGTCAAGGCCAACTGTGCCGTGCCAAGCCCACCAGCCACCCTTGCCTTTCAGTGACCACCAAAGAGATGTGTCATTCCTCTCTCTTCACTGATGAGCACATTACCTTTACTTAAAATGCAGAAACGAGGTCTTATCTTAGCACAAGAATTTAACAGCTCCGCGTTAACGCTCCCTCGTTAACGAATCACTGTCGCCATTTGACTCTCCCGTGTGCCTGCAGTTGTACAGGCAGTGACAAGCCATTTGATTCAGTGCTACCGAGAGTCTTTGTGCAGAGGTGAGTCTTTGATCCTTCCCGCTGTTGAAGGAACGTAGATGTGATTTCTGAGGGTTTTGCATAAGTTTCAAGCTTGTGAGATTATGGATACGTAGTACAGTTCCTAAATGTCTACAGTTGTTGCCGAGATGGCATTGATAATGGGGGTATTAGCAATGCAAAGGTGGAGAGATGTGCCATTTTCCTGGGAATTAGCTCAGCCCTTCCAAAGCCTCCTCTACACACTGAGCTGATACCATTGGATAAAAACTAACATGGAATGATACTGAAAAGCAAAACATGTTCCTGTCCTCACCAAAACCCAGGTGTCAAACCCTGCTCCTGCATTCCTGCACAGCATCTTGCATATTCACAGCTTTGTCCCCACACACCATGGTCACAGGGACAGCGAGGGGGATGATTCTGGGCCGGACCAACTCAAGACAAGGTCCTGACCATCACAAACACAAAGCACAAGCTGATGTCACACAGCAGGCGAGGCAGCGAGCAGAGAGTTCACTTCTCTGAAAACACTGGATTACAACATTTTTTTAATCCTGTCAAGCAATGATACCCATGTATTAAACTCGGTTACAAAACCAATATCCAAGCAGACGTAGGGCCTCAGGAGAAGGTAGAGTGCTTCAGCAGTTTTGCATGACAACAAAATGAGCAGTAATACATCCAGGGTGCTATTGAGTTGTAAACTATGATTGCTCTATTTAGGGGTTAGAAAGTCTCCAATGTAATAGAGCCAAGCAATATCACTGTCCGCAGGAGGAGCCACGCAAATCCCCACATCCTCCAAATTTACTTATTTACATACTTTGGGTTCCAAAGATCCTCCATCACGTGTATGCTGAGAAGCTGCCCAGGCCAGACAAGCAGATGTTATGACTCCAGAGCCTGAAAGCCCATTCTCCAACCATTTCTCACAGTGAAATAATCAGTCAGTCCCAAAGCAGCACATTTAACTTAAGGGTTGCCAGAACTCAGATGCCTGTACCTTTTTTCTTAAGGAGTATGAAGATTTGGAAGCCAGGAGAAACATCACTGGCAGTGGATGCTGATACAAACTATGTGCAATGCCTCCTGGTACACGGCCCAAATATCGTGTGAGCCCATCGTGGTTATTTATGTCATTAAATTAAGGAGAAGTGATGAAGCACGCTGCGGAGGATTCTAAGCTATGCAAACAATTATTGGGTTCCAACAGTACACATTCATATCCCATACTGTCTCAATGAATATTTGACAATAAATTAAAATTTTTGTGAATCATGTTACCTGAATACAGAGAATCATGGCTCTTACCTAAAAAAAAACCACAACACAAACCACACCAAAACCCTAAGTCCTCAAAATTTACCAACCAATGAAACAAAAAAAGAAAGCAACTGATGAAAACTCCTCTTCTAATGCCTATAAGGATTCAATCTGCTTCCTTAAAGTGGAATGTTTTTTTCTTGATGAAACACTAAACATATAAGTGGAAATTAGTCCGTTTCAATCAGAGAAAGCTCAGCTGCAGCATGGAATGGATGTTTCACTCCTTAGTCAACTTGGACTTCACCAATGGTGGGCTGAAGGATGCTGAACCCTTCGCCCAACAATGTGTCACATTCTTTTCTGTTATTTAGGAATTTCACAGCAGAAAACTGCATGAAGGAGATAGAAAGAGGTAGGAAATCTGTTCTACTTTACCAATATCTCATTGGACAGGATCACTGCTTTGTACGTTTTTGAACCCCCATGGCCTTCCACACTGCTTGGACAGGAACAGCAAACTTCACTCCAGCACCTGCCAAACCAAACTGCAGCTCCTTGCAGGCCCCTGCCAATTGCTTCTGTGAAGCACAGGGCTCATAAACACCTTCCTGCAAGTCAGAGAGATCTCTTTAATAAATTAACAAAGCTGTCACAGAAGTATAAATGGGAAATCATTTTTTAAAATGGAACCATTTAAGATCACACAAGTTCAGAAACCTTTTGCAACATTTTGTAATTCCTCTAGGCCACTGCAGGTCTCCTTTACACTTGCGACGATGCCCCTTTCAATTTGCATTTAAAAGACAGTAAATTGCAGGGTTCATAAACATTTTTATAGTGATTTATTGAAGACTAGAATGTCACTCCTGTTCTTCACACTTTAGCAGTCCTGGGAATCGGCTGCAGGGCTATATGCGTAATCTTGCTTTACCCATAAACTATACAAGAACGAGTCAGTTCTGAAACCTATTATTTATTTATTTCTCTTGCTTAAAATACATTTGTGGCACTATTTTACATCTATATTTATCTTTCAGTTATAAGATGACCCATTTTATTCAGCCTTCAAGTTATAACCAGGTTTCCACAATTTACAAAGTACTTGGTTTGCAAATTAGAACTGTTCAGAGACAGGATTGCATTATGCCAATGAACAAAGGATTCTTTCTCTTCTCTTTTTAATAACACACACAAAATCCACAGACTATTGGATTTATTATCACCACTAGATAACTTTACCATACAGGAATGTACTAAGCTTTTTTTTTTTTTAATTTTATTTAAAACCCAAACCACAGAAACACACTGTAAAACTTTAGCTGGAGAATATTCTAAAGGTTCTGTTTCTGGAAAGACAAAAGCAGGGTAAACATTCTGGTTGCAATTGGGCCTCTGATACTCCTATCCTCCTTCGCAGGCAGCAAAGTCACAAAAGAAGGTAAACAGTGCCAAGAAGTGTTGTTTATAAGGGCACTGTGATCTTTCCTGCATCCCAGTGGAGCTTTACCAGGGGGAATCTAGAAACCTCCCTGCACAAATAGTGTAGGGAAAAAAAAAAAAAGCCTGCACCTCATTTGCCCTTCCAGTGACCAGGAGGGAGTATTTCTTTCTACTTTTTTCACATTACAATAATGGCTTCACAGCTCTTGAAAAGAGTGCTAGTGCAACAGCAAATGGTGCATGACACGCTGAAGCCCTGGTCTTTGTCGCAACAGCTCCGCTCCAAAGAAAGTCCTTCCTTGCCTTCTTTTCCTTGCCATTAACTGTGATGAAATGAGTTTTTCCCCCTTTTGATTCCACCCCCCGCTGTCTATTACAGTCTGACCTGATTGCACTTATGCACAGATTATTTCATAGAGACATCCTTTTATTCAGGTTTGCGAGTTCATGCCTGCAAGGTTATCTGTTCACAAAGCAACGCCTCATTCCTCGTATTCTTTTTTTTTTTTTTGAAATCTGATCTCATTGATAAGAACAAGACCATTCGCATTGCATTTGTCAGATAAGTAGCTCCGTGCCAGAGTAATAATTTTTTGTGACTATTGTCAGGGCTCCAGTTAAAATACATCAACCGATAAAAATGCAAGTATTGTAAAAATAACCTTGCATCAAAAGTGTTGGCCCTCCACTTTTTCCGAGGCACATTATGTCCTTTTCCTTAATAACAATTTATTGTAGGCAGAGCATCTTCTCTTTCTCGCAACAATTATTTTTGAGAATTATTTTAAAATAACACTCCCATTCCAGAGCTGCCAGTGGTAGCGCTGAACTTGAAAGGAAATAAATAAGTAGAGGATCAATGTTGCACTGATTGGTGGAATTGGGGTTTGATTAATTTTAATCAAACGGCTTGCTCCATTCTGATACGCGACTGTTCCCAGCACTAATAAACAGATGAATCACGTCACCAGAACCCTCTGGGCAGCAGCACGAGGAGGGAATGGTGAGAGCTGCAGTTTAGCAGATGCAATCCAACCTTAAGGAGACTTTGGCATCGCCAGGAAGCTGATTATCTTCCAGTTGGTCCATGAGAGATAGCTCTGCCCGAAGAGATGAACAGAGGGGCACTCGCACCCCCCCCCAGAGGGGTCAAAGCCATGGGGAGGGGGAAGAAAAGCCGGGAGGCAGGAGCCTGCCTTTTCACAGCACCTTGTCACGGGAAGGCACAAAGGCAGAAATGCCCCTTCTCACCTGGAGAGTGGGGGCAAGGCTTTATGGAAATATGAGTGTGAGGTGAAGGCGAGAAGCACTGCTTTTCCCTTTGATTCCCTCCTCCCCTGCCCCTGGCAGCCGCACAAAGGGGCCGGTGAGGGGCTGGGAGCCGGGAAAGCTCTGGCAGGGGGGAGCTGCACTGAGCAGCCCAGGGCCCCGGCTCGGTCTCAGCACGAGGCCGCCGTACACCCGGGCCTGCAGCTGATAACACTGTAATAGTCCTCCTTTGAGGACTGGGGCTCCTGTGTGCTGATTACTCATTTATCACACCTGGCAGCCCTGCTGAACTATAATTACTCTTCTCTTATCCTGCTGCACTGTCATGTCCAAGAGGAGAAGAGAGGCAAAGGCTCCTGCTAATGACACATTACCCTCTTGACAAGCACTTGAAGGTTTTATTGTAAATATTCAAGATATAAAACATCTGAGATTCCCTTTTTAATTATAAAAAGCAATTTTCCGTGCCTCCCGTTCGCCCCCTCCGCCACCAGCAATAGTAAAGTTTAGGGCCGTTATCCTCCGCTTCCTGCAAACAAACCCCGACTCCTTTGTCACCTTAACTCATTGCTAGGAGGTAACTCCAGTATCTCTGTGAAATTATCAAGCCTTAATGCCCGGAAAATGTGTCATTTGAACACACATCACTCTCCTACAAAAGTTACATTTCTGCCCCAAAAGGAAGGGAAAACATGCATTTATATTAAAAAATTAGGAGCCGGCGGGGGAGGAGAGAAAAAACTCCTGAGCAAATGGGCAGTGAGCGAGCCGTTCATTGGGTGATGCGTCTCTTACTGAAAGGTCTTTCATAAACCAAAAATTAAAGATACACGAGTTGTTATTGTAAATCCAGTCATTGTATTTGTGGGTCTCCAAACAGAGGGCTACGAAGCCAAAGAGTTATTCCCCCCCAGCTCTCACTACCAGTTTTGAGATGCAGAGGATACAGAAGCTACGAGATTCCCCAGAAGAGTAGAGGATCCTAAACACTGCCATGTCACGTGAAGGACTAAAAACCTAAAAGAATCTTTAATCAGAGATATAACAAATAAGTCCATTAATACTCCAGCTCCTATAATGACAATATTGTCCTAAGATGGGAGCAGACCAAGACATCCTGCTTGGGCCATCCTGCAACATGAGCCTCTTCCACCGAGCTTCTCCCTTTCATAACGAGAGGTTGGAGTAAGGACGTGCCCTTCTGTCACATCCATCAGCAGCAGGGTTGGGGGAACAACCCCAAAACTTCCAGAAAAAGGCTAGCAGCCAAATACCTAATAATATGTTTTAAAGCGTCAGAAAAACAATCTAAATATATAATTGACAGAGAAGAGCACGTTGGAATAAAAGCACTAGAAGCACAGATCTGCCACCTGAACCTTGACAACCACGCTTTCTCCAGCTCCCCTCTGATTTGCTGCTGGGGCTGAATCACTACATCCTTATCCTTAGATACTGTCTATTTCTGTATGTTAGGACCTGGCTTTAAATGTTCTCCTACTTGCCTACATGATTTTTATATATACTGTTATTATACGGCACATAATGCTCCTTTCAGTATTTTGCACAAGTCAGACTCATTCCGAGGAGACTGTGCAACATTAAAAATAGATGTTGTGAAATCCACTTTTCTCAGTTTAAGACTGCTGCATTTTTTTAAATCATGAAATTAGGAACTAGAAGAAGAAAAAACGTTCGGATCCATCTCAGGTTAAGGACAATTCAGGATTAGCTTTAAGTCTAATGGCCAAGAATTCTACAAGGTTCCCAGGAAGTTTAAGGTCCAAGTGAGAATGACAAGATGAGAGCAGATCTTCAAAGTTATCACAGATTTTCAATTCAGGAACCTTGGCATCTTAAATCTCAACCAGGACCAAAAGGTTAGTGGTTGATTCAAGCCCTTCAGACTTTCCTGGAATCCTAGAATCTTCATTGCTTGGTAAAATACTTTGAGGTAAGTAGATTTAAAAAAAAAAAAAAAAAAGATATTTGGGGGTTCAGTGATATTAGTCTCAGTACACTGGGGTTCCTACTTTGGGGTGAAATGGTCATTAGCATTTCACATGCTCTACACAGAAGACATTGCAGCGGTCAGGTTTAAAATGACCACTTGATCTTTTCACAGCGATTTTAGGTTCCTAGAGTGAAATATTAACAGTCTTGCTGAACCAGAATTATTCCACTTCTCCCCTCTTTCTGCCTGCTCCTGTCAGAAAGCCGCAGAGCGTACAACTGCGGTGCACAGCTAACCATCTAATTGATAACTCCCTCGTCTATTCGCTGTGGGAATCTGTCAGTAAAAGCCTAAAGACACATACGCACACTATGAAAATGAACTTACATAAGTCTTCCTGTGAACTGAATGCAGCCAACGTTTTGATGTTTAATTGGCTGGGTCCGGTTTACCAGCGCACACATGTATTTCGGCAGCGGTGCACCGTGCTCCGGCTCCTCCTGACAGATCTATTTAGTCAAAAGGAGGTGTATTTTCCCAAGGTAATTGCTCAGAATCATGCTTCCAAAGTCAAACTGATTCAAACTTTGCTTATTCGCTCTTTGCAGACGCACAAGCAGGAGTATTTGAAAGCAAATGAAAAATCCATAGATCAATGGACAGAGCCTTTCCTACACAGTGCCACAGAGGGAGTCTATTTCAAATTGGGCTGGTTGTCAGCAGCAGTTACTGCCAGCATCTTTTTAAATATACATCTTTCAGAGCAATACACGTCTTTGAGATAATGAAAGATTTGCAACTACTATATTATCCACCAAGAAGAAACACATATACTCAGGTTGGGTATGCTCCCACGCATAGAAATGTTCTTGCTAAGTATGAGGGGAAAATAATTGACAGTTATTCAACTATTTGTGGATATTTTTTCCCTAGACTTATTCCTCTAATTAATAGGGTATGTCTGATAAAGTGCAAATTTTAGAGACTGGAGTTTTTACGTGGGTCTAGTGACTGGGCGTGAAGGTATTTGGAAATCATTTCCCTATACTTGACATGGAATACACAACATGAAATTTCTCATTTTGCCCCTGTGTGGCTCCAAGGCAACACATTCAAAAAGGCTTAGGCTGTCTTATCACATACATGACAAAGACTACAGGTTATACTCCCATTTTACTTGTCTACACAGCAGAACGGGTTCTAGGTCTTTCTGTTGCCAAAGCAAATAGCTACTCAGATTTTCACAAAATTTGACCTGAATTTCACTAATTTCAACACTCAAAATATTTGGCTTTCTTTACTCCCACCCTCCCAGACTATAAAAAATATTTAATTATATCCAGAACTTCTGATTTTCTCCAAGTCATGATTCAAACCCACTTTGATAGAGTTCACCTCAGAAGGCTTTGGCACTCAAGCTACTCAAGGAAGGACGCCAGCTTACGAAAGATTTTCATCGGAGTTTCAGATTTTGTTATGGGGTGAACTGGACAGGGGAGCCCAAGACCATCAGCATCCTTATTAGCACAGGCCAGCATGGGCTTGTGCTTCTCTGTCACTCTGTGTTTGCATCACAACATCCAGAAGCAGCTTCCTCCACCCAACTGCTCAGATCAGGACCACATCACACACACACACCCTGGTGCTGACAATGCCTTTTATAACTGGCAATTTTTAGAGGCAGTAAAACTTGGACAGAGAATACCTTCAACTGTGACGGAGAGAGAAAACACTCCTAACCTCTTCTTCACCCCCAGCTTACAATCCTTTATGGTTTCTTGGTTGTAGATGTTACTGTCAAGTTTTCCTACCGTACCCTATCAACCCCCGGACTTTCTTGTCTTTATTCATCCAGGATTTTAAAAAGATGACACCGTGACACATCTGGAGTGAGAGCACCTGGACTATAAGGAAGAAATCAGCCGTGTGCTCCTGGAATTAAAGTGCTTCTTTCTGACACCTTTCCCAGAGTGTCCCTCCAAGCCCTTTGCTTTCAAAGGAGATAATTATGCAGAGGACCAAGCGGCACCCACAGCTCGTGACACAAACCTTCATCACCTTGAACACAACACACTTCAAAACCTGCAGGGCCTGCTTACACTTCATCTAAACACGGGAGTATTTTCCCCATTTAAAATTTTTTTTTTTCCTCTTCTGAAAATATAAGCTAATGAAAAAATATTTTTACAAGGTATTACTACACATTAATGATAAAACCAGTGAACATTAGTTCCAGAAGGGCACATTTTCAGTAATGATGAAAAAGGACATATAAATTACCACTACAGAGCTTCACAGATCCATTTCTGGGCCAACCATGATTAAATTAACTACAAAAAGACACTTGACACTACCAGCGTAACACTTGACTGGATTTGGGAGTCGTGTAGGGATCTCACTGAACACTAGGACGTTAAACAAACCTGCCTTATAACAGTGACCACGCTCATGTATATTATTTCATGCAGTGGGGTGCTCGGTACATTGTTAATGTTTCAACAAATCAAAATAAATCCGGCCTTCGTCTCCATCCACGTCTCTGCTAATAAACTGGAGGTTTTTCAAAATAAACGGCCTTGAAAAAATAAACTCTTAGGCTTTTCACAAAGCTAGTTCTAAGAAGGCATACCATGCTTTAGAGACTCCAGCTATTATTCAGTTAACACATACATTAATTTGACTCATCAGATACTCCTATTTCAGCATCTGATCTAGGGGCTGGTTATTGAATTCAATAAACTACTACTTTAGCAATTCATTTTGTTAGCAGGCTAGATTCTTCATTGGGCTTAATTTAATTTGATTTCACTGTAACAGCTGACATATGGGGATATTAAAAAAAATGTAGGGTACTTCTGCCCAAAAATTACTTCTTGGAAATAGTATAAAGACATTCAGAAAACTATGCTTGCTGCTTAATTTTTTTTTGCCTCTAAAAAAACAACAAAGCGACTTGAAAGAAGAAAGTTAAGACTAAGTTAATTGCTTAACAAACCATAAAGAAACATAGAAAATAACTAAAAGAGAATAGGGACATTCAGAACTAGTGAAAATACAGGACTATTTTTAATAATTGGAGTTCTTAGGGGCATAACAATTATGTATCAGTTTAAAAGCATGAGTAATGTTTTGAACTTTACTGAAAAAAAAATAATCTGTATCAATCCTTTCCTACCCTGAAACGATAATTTCCCTTCAAAAGATCGTAAGCTTCCCATAAGATATTTTCAGAACTACAGAACTGAACACTCAGAGTTGAAAACTTTGATTTATGGAGCAAAAGGTTAAAGGAAAAAAAAAAGCCAACACCCCAACCCAGAAATAAACCTACCACTGTCAAAGCCTTGTCAATCTACAGAGTAATAAAACCAACTTGTTTTTGTTTATCAGATGATATGTTATGAATGTTTTAAAGGAGTGTCTTTTACACCAGACAGGTTATTTCTGCAGGCTAATTTTTCACAGCCACTTTTGCATTGAAACTCCCAAGCTTCATGGAGATGATGTTTCCAGAACAATTCTATTTTTCTTTTTTTATCACCTTAGTAGTCTTTTCCCAGCTGTATCCACAGGGGAATGGAAATACCCAATTGCAAACGTGACAGCGCTGACTTCTGCAAAGTAGCTTAATTACTCATTACGAGATTCCATCAACAGAAGCTCCGGTCTGTGGTTTTGTAATAAGTGCTGTTATCTTTCCTTGGATTTTCATTCCTTCACAAAGGGGGATATGGCAGTGCTTTCCACATCCACATTTTATACGGAGAGGAATGAGAGAATTTTAATGCATGAATTTGATGTCATTAACAATGCTGACAGCTGTTTAATCCCAGAGGAAACAACAGCTGAGTCCCAACTGCACCACCAAAAAAAAAACCAACCTAAAATAAAATAAATTAACTCTTCAGTGCATCTCGCTGAAGGTACACAGTGAATCAAGCGCTTCACACCCTACCTACAGGTTTTGTCAATTATTTAGTTAAAGAATTAGTAACCTCCACTGATGAAAAAGCAAAGCTACTCCACACTGACTGCTAGACTTAAGTTCAGAGAACACATTCATTAAACAGTCCTGTTCTAAATTTCCCATTAACTAAAATTAAATTCACCTCTGAGAATCAGGATGTGAAATAAACCAGCGCAACAAATAATAATAATAAAGCATACATGCGAGAGCCTGGATTTCTGAAAAAATCATGTACATTAATCCAAAAGGGATGGTGTAAAAATACATTTAAAATGGATCCCACAGCAGAAATAGAAAAATACAACATGGGATATGCTGCAACGCTGTTACCATTTAATTTAAAATGGCACATTTAGATATGAGCCAATGACAGCAAATTTGCTTTTGTTCTGTTCCCCCCTCCCCACATACACTACAAGGACTTTTTAAGGGTACAGAATGAAAAGGAGTACTCATAATATGTATATTTAGAATATATATATGCGCATCTTGTTTTATCCCTCTATTTTTTTCATTGGTGATGTCCCCATTTCCCATTACATACTTCCTTGAGCATTGCTACCGACTTAATATTAAAGACACAAGCAGGGCTAAGACATCTCTAACAATCTGCAGTGCTCCTGGAACAGACCGAGCTTTCCAAGCCCCGGCTCAGGAAGGCTCCCATTCACCCCCAGCTCTCGACTTTAAACAGATGCCTGAAGTGTTCACGTTATAAACAGCAACATTATATGAATTGAAATCTCCCTCTTTGTCCGACCATCCTCCCTCCAACAGCAGCTGTTTCTCTTCGCCTGGGAGCTGGGGGTCCCCTTCTCCAGCCACCCCTCGGCCGATGCCTGAGCCCAGGGAGGGCTTGAGGACACCCCGGGGTGACAGCACAAGCTGGGATGTGGGGAAGCAGCGCGCCACCAGGTTGATGAACTTGAATCCTGGCATCATGAAGAACACAAAGGTCTCCCTATTAGGCTAAATGAGATGACTTCAGTCACAGAAACTGTGCTACTCAAATACTTTATAACGAGACATGTGCAGTCATATTTCCTTGTGGTTAATACGGCAGAGGCTGAGGGGAAAACAGATTTTTTTTTTTTTTTTACCTTTTGATGTTCAGAAACAGTTCATTCTCAATAGGGGAATATTATGTGACAAATGTGCCAGAGTTTTTTTTCTGTGGTAATATTGCTCTTTGCAAATGGCACACATCCAATCCAATTGAATGTAATAAAATGAAACAATCTGTGCCATCTTCAATGGGTTTAATCTATACCATGTTAATGAATCCTTAAACAGACGTGCATGATGTTTTCCTGAAATACATGTAGTTATACTGCGCTCAGTATACTTGTCAGCTTGAAAATAATTTCTGCTTGAGAGACCACCTGCTATCATTGTCCTATTTAGAAGCAGCTCATATTTATTTGGAAAAGAGAAATAATAGTTAAATAAAGAAGCAACTTCTCTTACCCAAGCAAGGACAGTAAAATGGCTTGGATTCTCTCTGCATACTCAGGGATATTTTTTTCCTTTTTTTTTTCCCCCTCCCCTTTGCACCAACTGCTTCAAAAAAATAATCTAGTATATTTGTACTAATACAGTAATAGGCAAGTGCTGCTTTTTATGAATTCCATTTTTCCCCAATTTCCTTTCTGATAAACTAAAGCATTAGAGTGGAGAAGATGAAGTGAGTTATGTCACAGGTTTCAGACATTATGCAATATGGGTTTCATTACACTGTGTCATATAATTTTAAGTTATTAAATACGCCAGAACAGCATATTTGTACTTGATGAAACACCCAAATACTAAGTATTTTTTCCTTCCATTTAGACACAGAAAATAGAACAAGGAAATACAGTGCTTCTACTCCCCAGCCTTTATTTGCTGCAAAGATGGAGTAACTTAGAACAACTTTTCCTAAATAACACTTAAGATAAACCATATTTTTCTGGCAAATGCTATTAACAAAACCACTACTTTTTTCCCCAGAGGAGAATAAAATAGTCCATCAATAAGCATGTGAGAACCTGTATACAATGTATAAAAGAACATATAAAAACCATACATAAACCTAAAGTCAACAAACTGACCCATTATCTCCGCAACTTGAAGGACACAACTTGTCCAACTGACTGCTTGATGCTAATGGGACTATGTTCAGTTGAAATTTGAATTTATGTTATTTTCTGGTTTACTAACACAAGTGCAAAAGGGTGAAGTTCACCACTGAGCAGAGGAATCAATAAACACAATTTTTACTCAAAGCAACAAAATATTAAAAAAAAAAGAGATAGAGAGAGGACCCCAGATATTTATTCTTTTTTCTTGACATCTAACACCAATTTTACACTGCCTTGCCATTGTGATTAGGTTCATCTCATTGTATGTATGCACAATCTCCAGTTTCTTTCTGCAGGAAAGCCTCTCCTGCTTGACAGCAGAGGTGACAGGACTTAATCGATGGTTGGATGATTCTACTTGCTGAGCAGTAGAATTTGCTCTCTATTTTATATCCCTATATTGGTGTATAACTGTAACAGTGGAGAAAATTAACTCAATGTCCCAAGAAAATTTCAGCTGGGAAGGTACCACAGCAGCAACACAGTAGAGTCTGTGTACACTGTTGCTCTCTGACCCAACAATTTTACAACAGAGTATTTATGCTCAGCACAAACTTAATGGCAATATTTTTGGGGGGCGGGGAAGTCTTTTTTTTTTTTTTTAAGATAATTGCTCACTGCAATAATGGGTTACTGCCACAACATGCTTTACATCAAGTTATCTTAACAGGATATGGATGTGTCAGTTGTGTTACTGCTAAGTGGCATTTCTGATACAGCACACCTGAGTAGCCGGAACTCAAGAGACTTTTCTAATTTGTTTCCTGGTGTAATTCCAAGCGTTGGTTGGAGAAATGCTTTGTTGGGTTTTCTATGGTGGGTTTTACAGAATTCCTCTCTGTGTGTATGACGTGGGAAGTCGAGAGTACTGAATGCTCCAACTGGCAGCACCTACATTTGCATGACAGGGAGTAAGGTTATTCTCACTACAGGAAATCTTCCTTCCCCCATGGTATGTCTTATTTTTCAGGGATACTTCAAACCCATGCTTCCTCTGAGCTTACAGTGAAAAGGTTAAAAGCATATACAGAGCAATCATGAGGTGACTGCTGTGGATCATCACAATCCTAAAGAAAATTCCTGTGACACTGAATTCCTTGCTAAGGGTTTGTAGACCATAAGAGATAGTGGGTTTATTTTCAGGATTCAGTATCTCAAAGGATGAGAAGTCTTGAATTAAAAAACCAAAGTCAAAGAAACACAAAAAATAATGGAAAAATAACTGATAAACAAAGTTCTAACAAAGTCAAGCACTCAGATACTTTCTTAAACCTCTCAAACACTAAGCAACAGTACAGAGATCTTTTATGATGTGGTTTTAATAGATTTTGATAATTTTCTCTTCCAGACAGGATTTTAAAAATCCTATCTTTTTTTTGGTTTTATTTTTACATTTCTAGCAATATTCTGGAGCAAACTAAGCAACAAAATTGCATAAACATGTAATAACAACAAGAAGCCTTTTCAGCATCACCAGCTGAAAAATGTACTTTTGTTTGTTTGTTCCTATTAAATGCAAAACAATTTTCCCCTTTCTTCTTAAGCAACAGTGATTCCTCCTTCTCACCATTCCCTTCTGTGTCCCCTGGTTTTGCTAATTGCCAGTAAATTCAGTAAAGTTGCACCTCATTTCAGGAATTCTTTGAGATATCAGAGCTTATTTCTGGTCAGGAATGACAGAAAGCTCACCGTACAAAACATTTCTGCATCGGTAATGGAATATTTTACAAGGAATAATTCATATCATTTTAAACAGGAAAAAAAAATCCTAAGCTTTTGATAAGAATGAATGGGAAGACAGAATACTGGTGATGATGGAAGTTCAGGCTGTCAGTAGAGCTCACAAAAGGGGACTGTCAAATTCATATATATATATATATGAAATACGTTACAACCCAGCAAGCTTGTGTAAAGTTCCTTCTAAGACAAAAAATAAAAAGACATCAAATTATAATGCAACCTGCTCTAGAAACAAAAGTCAATTTACTTTCAATTTGTGGATAGAAATATTCATCCAAACCCCACTCATTTAAAGGATGGTAGACTTTAAAGATTATTTCTGCGACTGCATTAAATACCTTGTTCAACTTTAAAACTGTGCAAGGGAATGACAACTTACAAAATCAGAGTAAGTTGGTGGGTGCTATAGGTTCCATCAAAATGTGTTTTTAAATTATTTCGGAATCATAAAATCTTTCCATAGAGAGTGCTTTGAAACTGCAAATTAAATATAGAGCTTCTATGAACTGTATCCATTTTTACTGGAAGCATATATTTCCATAGGGGTTCATACTATCTTTTTTTTTCTGGTTACACTAGCTAATAATGCAGTGAATTTGCAGTAATAGAGTAAATGTTATTTTGATGGTATTACCTGATTAAATTAAAGATGACATTAAAAGGACCATTTCCATAGGAATCAAAACCTCAAAAAGGAACTGTGGTTGAATATTCAGACAGCTAGTCCCAATCTTTAAAAGACAAGAGCTCACTCGTCTAAAAATTAGAAATAGACTGTAAAATAAGACCAGATGACATCCGACTTAAAAAAATGTTAAGTGTTCAAGCTATGAAAAACTAATGGTTTAGGACTCATGTTTTTACAAGGGCACAATTTGAATCTATTCACACAGAAATGGTTCAAACAGCAGCAGGCACGAAAATACGTAGGGAGTGAAGCTGAAGACAGAGGTTTGAGAACTGAAATCATATCTGCTGGTACAGAGACAATAAACCACCAGAACCATAGAACAAAATCCAAGAGGGAAGCATCATTACCTTCCTCACTAAGCAATTTTTCCCAATTGCTAAAATGATAAGAAATCCACTTACACCCATAAGGGTACAGAATAGAAGAAACAAAACACGGAGTTACAATTACTGGGAGTTTTCAGGTGCATATTACTAAAGAAGTTGTAAAATAAAGTCCTTTTATGAGCTACATGTTCACACACATAAATCAAGTGACTGTTTGAAGATCCCTTGACTTAAGCGTTGAGAGATACAATCTGTCTAAGGAAACATTCCTGAATAACGTGACCGTGTTATGAATTGCAGAGGCTTCACAGGATAAAGATACAAGATTAAAGGTATGAAATGCTCTTGCCCCATCCTTCTCTCAGACAAAATACCACCTTCAGTCACCAGGAGCTGTGACATCTCTATTCTTCGCAAATAAATTCATGGTCTCTACAAAATGAGAAGTTCAAGCAGACAAGTATGATATTGCAGACCTGGCCGTGGCCACAGAGCGTTCATTGTCAGGCTGCTTCTCTCTGGGACCTCAAGAGGAATCTTTGCACTTTATAAGTTGTATGGTCAACATACATAAACACAAACACACAACATCAGGGACTCCCTCTTTGCTCCAGGGTCACGTTGCCAGAGTCCAGTTATAGAACGACAACTCTAAATATCTGCTTCTATACAGCCCATGGAGAGGTGTCTATCAACAAAGCCACTGAGACTCACCAGCAGTGGTATTAAGACAAAAAATTTGTACTGTTTTAAATACTATTTTAAGATAATTATTTGAAACTAACAACTTTTTAATTGATATTGCTGTATTGTATTCGTGTTAATTACACTATATTCACAAAAAAAGGCACCAGTGGTAAGAAGAAAAAAACCCAACAGGTATTCTTTGACATAGTGGCATATAATTTATAAATCACAAACTCTTAGGGCATAAATTGTTAAGAACATCATAAATCTTACAGCTACTACAGAACAACAATTATTATATATAAAGACGTTGTGTCATAGACCTTGAAAACCATGGGCTTCTTCTGTTCCTAGTTAGAATACAAATCCCTGCAATGTATAATGTTCTTTCAAAATTCAAACATTTCATGCCATGTTTCTCAATACTACAGAGTAAATTTAAGAAATGGTAGCAGTCCCAATCTACTAACATAATTTAAATAGACCTCCATGCATGGCACAGATTATGCAGATGATATTTGAGCATGGGTATTTTCTGATACTCATTGAAGTTATATTCTGCTATTTCTCAGAACCACAGAATAAGCAATAGCAACTTTTTGGCAGAATAAGTTCACCTTACTTTATGACTAAAAAAGAAACTGCAATAGATTGAAACAAAAATATTTTGTTAGGTCACCATACACCACAGACATTCTGTATACATTGAAATAAGCCTTCAGATCAGACCATGAGTAATCACAAACTATAAATGGGCTGAGGAAGAAACTGAAGAATTTTTCAAGGTTGGTACTAAACTGGATTTTTCTTATGCCTAGAAGAACTGCTTATCACATAAGTATTACACAGAATGTTGGAGAGACACTTTCAGGAAGAAGCCATTTGACTCAGTGGGAGGTCATTTAAACTGTTCCTCCCCTTACAAAACCAGTTATCACACTTTCATCTGCTTCTCACATTCTTGGCTGCAACTGTTGTTATAAATTCCTTTACCAGGCCCCCTATCACAGCATCTTGGTGAACCATCTCTCACATTCAGGAACAGTTCAGGAACACCAGCCCTCACTCTGGTAGAGGCAACTTTTTATAGAAAATGGATAGAGTCAGCTCCTGAGGGGGAAACATCAGGTCTATATGTTTCTACTGATATTCCCCAAAGAGTCATCCAAAGGTACCATTAGAACCACAGGTCAGAGTCAAACACCTTGCGTGTCCTCCAGATGGACTAAAGCAAGGGTTGGAAAGGGGGATTAGAACAATAGAAATGTGTTCAGCTGTGAAATTAAAAGTAGGACAGCATGACATGCAACATTATGTGTTGAGCTGAGTCAAAAGCAGTAATTAGGCTAAGCTAAAATACGAACACACTTGTAATCAGAACAAATGTGTGTTTTGTATCCGTTGCATTCACTCCTCAGAACAAAATTGGTGGCCTACCCATCCCAAAGCACCTCATTACCCTCCCCACATCCTCAATCCCTTCTGCAGTGGTTCCAGTCCCTGCTATACCTTCTAACCACTGTAATTCTGCCTTTCCTTGGAGTCCCTATAGAATCACCTCCCCAAGTGACCTTAGTTCCTCCAGGTTCTTCACCTCCATGGAGTCCTGACAGCAGGGCAGGAGGCAGCACGTGCTGTGGCCAGCCTGGAGCTACACCTCTGCTGTAGGGTTGAAACTAGCCCGGGTCCAAACTTTAGTGGGAGACACCGATTGACAAGCACGTAGGCAAACTAAAGAACAAGCATGAAAACACAAAACCAGTCCTATCATAAGCAAACAGATGTTAATAAAAATTGCACCCCAGCAGCAGTGTCCAGGCTGCATGTATGGTGGAGAAGAGCACACAAGCACTGCATCATCCATCTAAATAAGCATTTGCAGCACAGCTATACATCAAAAAGCACACCTATGTGCACACGTGGGTGCCCATCTAAGCTCATAATAAATTGTCTACCCCAGAAAAATGCAGTGGATGCAGAGTCCAGCCAGAAGACAAAAACTGACTGTCTTAAAGAATTTCTTTTTAGAAGAAGAGAAGCAACCTAACAAAAACCCACAAGACCAGAGTGTTTAAGGAACTACATATTTTCCCTGCCATGTTCTGAAAAAAGAGCAAAAGCTGTTCTTTCCTTTGACTTCTTGCAGCCCGTCCTTGGTCACAAAATCTAAGATAAAAAAAATGATTTAATTGCTAGTGTTTTGCCTATGACATGATTCTATACCCACTGCAAGGTAAATCAACCTGAACTTTGACAGACAACAATGCCCTGAAATGATTGGGAAAGCAGCTTAACATGTTATTTTGGGACACTTTACATGTATTTCATTTTCACAGATCTGAAATTAGGTTTTCAATTTAGAATACATAGGAAGTAAAAACTGTTATGAGTAGTTGATAGGTGAAACATTGTTCTTTATAGTGCCAAAGACTGTAGGATACGGGGCAGACCAATTACTATATACTGAGCAATGCAAAGTATTATCCGCTGGCTTTATTATAATAACAGGTTATCTGATTACAGCCTGTGTTTTCTGGCCTCAGCACAGACTACATTCTCCCACGCCACTGGTGGTACATTTTAGAAATCCATTAACAGCTAATTCACCCAGGAAACTTGAGATTTCTGTACCGAAGCATGAAAATTAACATTCCTCATGCGAACGTCCAGTTGGAGCAGCTGTGCTCAATGTTTTCTCAATAGAACCTTCCAAAAGAAATGGAAACACCTTTTCATTCTCATTTAAGCTTATACTAAAAGTCCTCAATGCACCTGTCCTACAACAGATGCAGGAATTTAGCTATAGGGTAAGACACATATGCAGGAGATTTTTCCCCCTCCCCGTTCCTCCCTTTTTTTTTTTTAAGTTTTAAAACTAATGACCATGTTTTTATCTTTGCTGCTTCAGAAATAGGAAAGAAGGAAAAAAAAAAAATCTAAGTGGCTTGAGAAAACACAGTATTTATCAAACTAATTTGCTGTGTATGAAACACAGCATCCTGATTTCTCATTTCATTTGACTTCTTTAACTTCTTTGCTAGACAGAAATATTTAACAGAAGGCTAATTTGTTGTCCTGTCTATTGGAAAGGTTAATTCTAAATAGTGATTAGATATTATTGGGGTTTTGAACTGCAGAAAGACCACTCCTTGCAGTCCCACATGGGTCAGCACAGCCCAGCAGCAATCGAATGATACTGTGTTGGTACATCAGGTTTCACAGTTCCAAATGGTATCAATTTCTACAAAAATCCCCCAATATTGGTCAAGGCAGGAAAGTACCACAGCGAAGAAATGCAACTTCAGGACCAAAGAAGAGGTTCCTGCAAAGTTTTGACAATAATCCAGAGGTTTGAAAAGTTATGGTCTGTGGGTTTGTGAAGGTCGTTGGAGGGAAGGAACAGTCATAACAGCAGCAGCAAAAGAAGTAAATTCAAGATAGTATTTTTGAGCACTGCTTGGAATTCCTTGAAGTAGCTTCTTTTTTACAATTGACTTAAATAGAAGTAAACCCTAGCCAGATCCTTGGGACTGTACCAACCTAAACGCCTTCATAATACTACCTTTCCCCATAAGCTGTTACTTTACTTTCCCACAAGAATGGTATGTGAATATAAATGAAAGACAATGTGGTCCCATCTTGAATAGGAAGTGAGCTGTGTCCTCCAGTCATAATTAGGGAGGGCAGTGGCCCATGAAATCTTTTTACCAGAAGATCCACGCCATAAAAAAAATTTGCAATCCTGTGGTATATGGTGTACTGGTTTATAATCAATATTCATTCATAACACTCTATAAACGGGCATAGTGTAACCTGATGCTGAAGTTTAACAGCACTTTGTTTAAAGAAATGGTTTTGAGGGTAATCAAGGACAAAGGACAGAGTAGGACATCTCGAGCTTCACTCGTGATACGAGCCAAAGGAACATGGATGGCCAGCAAGAAGCTCTGCTGTTTACCTGGAGCTGAAACCTTCAACTGGCCTTTACCCAGAGTCCTGGAGAAGAGATCCAGAGTCTTTGAACTCAATTAGGTCAATATTATATGCAGGACAGGATTTTATGAGTGTAGGGGCAGAAAAGCTGTCACTTTCTTTTCATTTCAATAAACCATACACAGCATCTTTTAAAAATTAACTAGCTCGTAAAAGTTCATCAGTCCTGAATTGTAATTAATTCCTGCATGCAGAAAGATGATTTGTCCATAGGTGTTGCTTACTCGTTTAAATCAGAGCCACCACAGCTACCTGACAATTCTATTAAAACAGTTCTTGATGAATCCCAGCTTTATTTAACAGCTCTAAACACTGCAGCATTAAACCAAAGTGGTGATACCCATATATTAAGGCAGGTGAAAATGCTATTGCCACCCATCGACCAGGTGCTGAGGTAGAGCACAGTGTGGAGAATTCCCAGTCTCAGCTGCAGCATAAAGATCTTCAAAGCCCAACACTAGTCTGGAGACAAGAATTCCCATGTGGTGCCCTCTGAATTGATGTGAAAAAAAAAAAAAAGACATATACTATACATACACCTCAAACAGGGCTGACAATACTTGTCTCTCCTTATCCAGGAGAACCATTTTTATCCATTATATACACTACTGTTCAATACCTCAGCTAGAAAAGCAATTCTTCTGCCATAATGACATAACCAATGTTATTATATATCAAGCCTTTTAAGAAATTTACAGAACAAGAGATTCCATTATTTCCCACAAGAAGCTGCTGCTATCTGTATTCAACCAGCTCCTGGACAAGCTTCTTGCATGTTATGGGACAGAGCGTGTGCTTTTTCAGCCACAATCATCTCCTGTTTACTCATAAAAAAGCCAACAACCTACAGCATGGCACGTCGCTGAATTGTATGCCACTTACAGCTTTAACACACAGGTTTTGTATGGCTGATAAAATGCTTTTTCTCTCTCCTGGCACAATGTGCTCAGTGAGCTCGGGAGCAGTAGCCAAGCCCCGGTGGGGCAGTGCCCATGAGCAGGTAAGCTGTCACTCCTGTAAGAGTTTCGTGGCCCTCAGCAAAATACATTTGCACTATTGCAGGAGCAAGTTCTCCTAAACCTCATGGAAAGTCAACATCTCAAATGCCAAGCCTTCAGATTCAGGGGCCAGATACCCACGGATGTAACTGGAGCCTCCAAACTTAGAGGTTCAAAGCTTTCCTATCTTTCCAAGCAGGGCTCATTACATCTAAATAACAGTGTCTGCAGAAATTTCAGGAATAAATAGTGAGTTTGACCTTGACTTGATCTCTCAGTTTCCACTGCAGAGGAAGCTCTGAGCTTCATGTTGGCAGCAGTAGGCTTCTCTCATCTATGCTCTGGTCTTAATAAAGGCTTTTGTAACCACATCCAAGACAAAACAAAAAAAGTAGTGTCTATAAGAAAATAAATACATTTCATTCAGTCTTCTATGAATTACAAATTAACAGAGTATTACTACTCTTGTGGCATTTTAACAGGGACTCTATAAAAAAAAAAATTATATTAAAAACACCAACCTACTTGCTTCTTTTCCCCACTCATATGTCAAAAAAATTTCCAGGTATTCAAGTCAAGCATCTAAAGTTTAAGAAATGTCACCTTCTGCCTTGCTACAAACTACCCCTTGTTTTTATTGTGAGACACTTCCAGTAGAGTATAACTGTATGGAGGAATAAAACAGGAAAAAAAATAGTTTTAACACAGCTACAAGCTACACAAGGAGGCAGAATGAAGCTAGTACGGATGAGCACAAAGTTTGACTTTTCCCAACTTTTGAGTACTGAGTATTTCAAGTCAGAAATTATTTAATATAATACCATTTTTTTAAATTTCTAGATAGTGTTCTGAATATAACACACATTTCAGTATTCCATTAACACTTGCTTTTGCTCTGTTCTTAAACACAGGCAATTTTGCTTCAATACCATCACTTTTACCATTCTATCAATTCTGGTCAAAACATGTTTCCCCAAATCAAGGCCTTTCCCCACGGCTCATTACAGGTAATGACAAGCTACTATCTCCTAGCACTCTCAAAAGTTTCCTCTCCAGAGCAAATGGATGACTTTGAAGTAGTGGCACAAATAACACTGTGTAATAAACGTTGACTCCTCACATCAGGCTAGTTACAGGTTTAATAGAGACCTGCATTTATCCCAAGTGGCGTCAGACTCTCTGGTAAAATTATTGTAATATTGGGTTGTGGGAAAAAAAAAACAGAGAAAAAAATCCTGACAACACAGAAAGAACCCTCTTTCCACCCAGTACAATATAGAGATGTTGGTGAGTTCAAAGGCATCAGAGAGCTTTATTACTTCAGCAAAAGTAGGGTCCTTGAGTTTAAGAAGCAAACACACCCATAAAATAGCATTAACCCATCAGCCTTAAAAAAAAAAAAAAAGCGCTTTTTGTCTACACATGAACTCTTCTTCCCAGTTGACCTCCTGCTACATAATGAGGCAGAGAATGCCCTGCAATACTGGCGTACGTAAGACATAGTTGGCTTCATACCCAGACTGGAAAACTGAGGCTCAGTGTGTGTGCCCCCAGCTAAAGAAATATAAGTTAAAGATACATATTGTAAAGCTTTTTCTGAAATTTTGGAATGAGTTTTCCTTTAATTGTACAATAAAAAGCCTAATTTCTAGGGAAGAACAGATGCAAACAGAGGATTTCCCCCCTCCCCATTGCAAGATCACATTGTGGAGGATGCAAATACAATATATGGCAGGAATAACAAATGCTTTATTTTCCAAGTGCTCTCCCATGATTTATGAAAGGTGTATACCTCACTGTGGGAAGATAATGCCATTTGAAATGGTCCATTTCATAAATCTATCCTCCTCATCCCTAGCTGCACACAAGACTACTATGAGCTCCCGAATCCAATAATGTTTTCATCCTCTATTGACACAAAAAAAATAAAAAGGACTTTGTTTGGAGTGAGGTAATGATGCAGTTATAGAGGAGCAGCGGCTAAAGCTCGGTCTCAGGGGCTTTCATTGGTGCAGCCATACAGCTTCAAAGGAGAGGCAACCAGTATAAACAGAAAGAAGAAATAATAAACACACGCTCCATCCCCGATGTGTTTTTACTAGTAGTGGTATTAATTATCCCCTGCACTACCACCTAACCAAATGTTTTGCCTCGATTTTCTCTTCCTGGTTATTTCCGACTCATCTGGTCCCTGGCCCAGCTTGTTTCTCTCTCGGCAAGAACGCTTCCAGAAGATGTTCCTGTGCCAAATGCAGTGCCTGCTGTAGATGGGGACTAATTATAAATGTAACTGAAATTCGTTGTGCTGATTTTTTTACGTTGCAAACAATGGGAGAGGGTAGAGAAGAAAATATTTACTGGTCTTGATATTACGGAAAAGTTTTGCGCTGGGACTGGAAACCATTAGAAACAAGGCTTGGAGAATGGGAGCCCAGGGAAATCAGGAGGCAAAATATGAGATGAAAATGTTTCTGGGAGCATTTGACATGTAAATGCAGCCAACAGAAATATTTAAAAGGGTTTTATGTTATTATTACTATTTGGGCAAGAGAAGCTGGGAGCCCCACAAGTTTTTCATTTTGCTCTGGAAGAGTAGATTGTCCTGCTCATTTTGCCATCTCCGAGACTCATTCTGAATAGTAGCAAAGCAAATGCTATTAAAGAAAATTAGACGTCAATTTAGATACCTGCTTAGTTTTTGCTTTTGTTAGGGAGCTGGATGGAAGACCTACATGGGACTGGCAGCACGTTCACAGATTTCATGAGTAAGTTTTGGCAGGCTTCTCATCCTACTGAAGTGAAATTTAGTGCTTTGACCAAATTTCACCCTGTTTTAGCAATGCCATTTTTCTACACTTTGCTACCCACGGTTTCAGAGGCTGATGAATGGCCTTTGTAGAACATGAAGTTTCCATGGCTTTGGCAAGAACTTTACAAACTATATACATGTTTTGAACCGTCACTTTGAGATCTTAATTTACATATTTTGACTTGTGCATGAAAAGCAGTTTCAAGGTCAGCTTCTGTGAAGAAATACTGGGTAACTCCATTAAAAGTCTCTGCTGGCACTTTGCATATTTATTTTTCTTCCCTATAGTATGCATGGGATCTCATAAATCAGGATAAACAAACATCAGAGGTCACCTATAGGTGTGCACAGTATTTCTACACATGGCATGAAGGTGTACTGCAAATACCAGGTTGCCTCAAGAGTAACAGCAAAGAAACATCGTTCTACAATATATATTTATTACTAGGGGTACAAGGTTGTAACCAAAGTCTGTTAGGAATGATGGGGAAAAAAATTTAAAAAATAAATCTGTAGACCTTGCACATTCGTGGAAGGCACAATCTCATGATACATGGAGCCCTAACTCTGCCTGTAGCACAGATTATGCAAAGGAAACAAAAAATAAACTACCAAACATAAGAAATCATAAAACAACAACAAAAAACACACCCTACAAGATGTTTCCAGCCATCATCTCTCTAAAGAGGTAAGGTTTTATCAGAGATTTTGAAAGTCTTACAGTCTTGCAAACATTTACTAGATGATATTCTGAATTCTTCTGGAAATGCAATCAGGCTGTATTGCCTTAACACAACTCATCGTCTCCAGGATTGCTGCCTTTGCTGCTCACTCTTCATCTTCTCACAACCATATCACCCTTGGAAGCGAGGGAAAAACCCAAAACTCATTACAGTCATGAGTTTTTATGTCACACCTGAGGCTACAGTAGAACTCTGAAAGCAGAATTGCTAAAACAATGAAGATGAGAACAACAAAACTAACTTAGGCAGTAGAGATAACTGCTTTCCATCAAGATAGGTGACACAAACTATAGAAGACCATCCTGTGATGCCAGAATAATTCCAAGCAAGATGGCTGTTACCTTACTGTGCTCTTTTACCACTTTGTTCTCTCTTGAAGGCTGCAGCCACGTGTACAGTATGGGGTAGGAATACTATATTTAGGGCACTGTTAAAAATCACTCCAGTTTGAACTTGCAAAAATCAAGTGGATCTGTACAAAAGTGAGTCTGACGTTTGTTGGAGCATCAATAGCACAGAGCTGTAGAAGTACTTGTCCTGAAACTGAAAAACTGTGAAGACTTCTCATATAAAAATCATGCTATGATTTCACAGGAATTAAAAACCACAGCCTTTATATACTGAAGCATATAAACCCCTTGGTCAGTTGTGTGCATGGGGGTTTACAAGTTTGATTTGGTTTCTGGTTCAAACTACCAGCATTTGAGATGTTAGGAAAGAACTCTGTTGAATATCAGTGTAAAATTCATAAAAACTTCATTTACTGCAAAGAGTTGCACTGCCGATGCCTTCCCCAGTTGCAGAAGGCAAAAAGAAACAATAACTTTAGTATCTATGGGCACTAATAGAGATCCATTTTCTCATTTCACTACAGATAATCTCCCACTATGAGCTACAGGCCAAAGTCAGGCCTTTTGTTGTAAGCTTTGATGGGACAATGCTCCTGGTTTCCCCAGTGTCTCATAAACTGAGGAGACTTTGATACAAACACCACCTTGATCATCCTGACTGACAGACTCCAGGCCTTAAGGAGGGAATCGTTGTTCATAATGATCAGATTTCTTCTGAATATTAACTCGGACAGGTATCTACGAACAGATCTATCACCCCAAGGAACAATGGTGGGGATAAGAGGGACATGCTACAGGACAGCAGTTTATCATTACAAATAACTCTCCATCGTCCAAGTTCCTGTGCTCTTGTAAGCATTCTGCCTTCTTTTTGACCGAGTCAAGATGAAGGAAAGGTAGCCCACGACTTGGCACAGAACAAGGCGTGAGAGAATGAGCAAGCCGAGGATCAATACAAACAAAATAGAGGTGACATTAATTGCTTGGAGCATTAATAGACCATGTGAGAGAGTAGAAACTAGCTTAGTTTCGAAACACAAGGGTGTCCGTCTGCCTTTTGTGATCTGGTTTTGATAGAACGGCCACAAATGTCACTGTTGTCTGTGGAGGTCTGCACAGCTTCAGACCAGACTCCGACAGAGAGACGGCAGCAGAAGGTTTCCCTGGGGTCTTCTGCAGGGGGTGAATGCAGCGTTAGGCACCCCAGGATGCAGGAGATAAGTTGGTTGCACCACATTTTTGTTCCATCATTTTTAATACTTGGCAGCACGCTCAGTGCCTCTTGATGGGTTCACTCTAGTTATTCTAAACTGAAAAAAAATCCCAGCCATCAAACCCATCCAAGCCTAGATATATAAAACTTCAGTTCTAAAAGCTTATTTTTCCAAGGCTACTCTTGATCTTTTATTCAGGATGAATCACACTTAGACCACAGCTTTAATATTTTTCTTTCAAGATCAGTCCAGATTGCTGGACACTTTATGATTCTGGAGAAATAACGAAAAAAAAAAAAAAGCTTCTATAGGAAAGTTCTGCACTGGCAAGACCAAGCTTGGAGCCTCAGCACTTGTAAATGGCCTCTGAGAGCCCCCTGTAGCTGTTGACTGGTATAGATTGAAGTAGTTTTGTTATTCTTACTGCAAAGGTTTACCTTCTGAATGCTCTTGCTAATGAGCTCGGCTGGCAGCACTTCAGTTAAGTTTAGCTGGGCAAGCGTAGGGTCTGTGTGGCCGAGCCACCTGGGCCCCCGCTCGCCTCCTCTCCACCAGGGCAGTATATTTATTTTAATATTTGACAGTATCTATCAGATTTTAGAGAGCTTGTTTAATGACCTTTTCCAAAATCTTCTATTCATTTCTTTAGTTTCTCGTTCTCTCTCCCTTTTTCTTTTTAAAATAAATTATGGTTATAAAAACAAAGCCAGCAGAAGGGAAAATATTCAGTACCTAGAAACTGAAAATTTGAGTATTTGCTTTTTATGGGGCACTGGAGTCTCCTAAAGTACAGAACTGCTAGAAAACTTAAATGCTGAGGACAAAAAAAGTTCACTCAGTGGCTATGCAAATACGCTACAGCTTTTGAATGTCTTTGAAAAATAATTTAAATACTTGTGTTTCAATTTATGTTCTTAAAATGCCTGAAAAACACATTCCTACTTTTTAAATGGGTTTTTTTTTAAGCGAGTCTTAAATACACTTTGATTATTTCCATTCTTGACATTGCTGTACAAAATACCTGAATAGGCATAATTTGAAAGCAGAAGGCAATTCCTAGCAATACCAACAGGTATATATTGATTTAACAAACACCTCCTCTTAAAGATGCACTTTCTTCTTCCCATGGAAGAGAAAATGTGAATTTAAACTGAATAAAGCCAAAAGCTAAAACACATTGTCTATAATGATTTCTTTGATGGAGAAAGCTCAGGTTCAAGTTCATTATCTTGGTATTTTCAGAGGAGTTTGCCTGCAGCTCTTAGGAACAACATTTAACTGAATTTTATATGTGAACATTAAAGAAACAGTAATGCACAGGTATAAAATAAGTGATCAAACTGAGAGTAAAGTGTACAGCTTTCCCCCTGTTAGCCTACACTGTTATTATCTTTTCAGAAGATGTCAAAACCTTTTCTCAGGAATTCTCATTTTTCATACATTTTGGAAGTAGGTACAATTACTTTAACAGCTCTCTATAGCACTAAGACATCTGTAGCAAAATCAGTTATTTACTTCAAAGCAAGAAGATTTTGAAGGCAGAAAAAATGGCAGGCAGAAACAGAGGTCCAGAGACACTGCTACCAAACTTCTGGCTTTAATGCAACAAAGAATATTTTATGTAAATATGTATATACAAAGGACAAAATATACTATATGACCAGGAGCCAGAGTGATTAGCATTCTCTTTTCTATTACTGACTGGAGCTTTAGTGTCAAACACAAAGTGGAATGCACATACCTACAGTCATTAACTCATTTCATCCAACTCTGGAGACTGACTCAATTTTAAACCCGTGCCCCTGAAAATATGTATGTATTGTATGAAAAATAGTCTGAAGTATAAACCTTGCAATACCCAGGAAGACACCCACCCACCCCACGGTGTATTCCCTACAGAAGCAGCACAGGCTCAGTGTGAAAAGTGGTGAAAGGGACTTGGGGGGGAAAAAGGTATCGTCCCACAAAGAGAACTGTGTTTGAAGGAACGGGGCTCACAAGGACCATAGAAATCTGCTTGGGAATCAGACAACAAAGTCATCACAGCCCTGTGGCTGCCATAACTTCTGTCTCAAAAGTTTATATGCATCCTCCCCTTTCTCTCCTCCTCCTGCCTCTCCTGCTCTTAAATTTTTCAGCTCTTCAAGAAAACAAACCACTCGTGCTGCAGTGGTACCTCCTGGAGTCATGGCAGTCCAGCCAAGGGCATGTCAATGTACCAGTCCAAAACTGTATTTTTTTTAAAAAACAAGCAAGGGAAAGAGACAAAAAAGTTTGTTCTGGGCTCAAATTCAAAGCATTTTATAAGAGTCAAAGTTTTATGCTGGCAAAGGTTAAAGCAACAGAACAGAGTCCTGCAAGGAACAGCATCACTTGCACCAAGGACTGCGGCAACCACAGGGCAGGGGATGCTCAGGTGCTGTAATGGATTTACATTTGTTTTCCTTTAGCAGAATGGGAACAAGGAACACCAGGATTTGGCTGGTGTGAGTAAAGCATCTCCCTATCCTGGTCCTGCAGAATTTGTGCCCGTTTGTAACTAGCACAACCATTATGTCCCAGGTCCCCTCCTTGGGCTGACTGAGCTGTCTCAAATCCAGATTTTTCTGTTAGAGCTGCATCACTATTTTAATTACAAATATATACATTGTAGGTATACATTGTGATTTGAAGACACAGAAAAGCCCATTCAGTTGTGTTAAACTGGAGTAAGCAGCAATAGAAAAGAGGGTGACAAACAGAATAATTATGCAGAAACTTAAAAAATGAACTTATTTCATGGAGGTTTAAAGCACTTGTTTTATGACTGAGATGTACATAGATACACATCCGCATTTCAGATGTGCAAGAAAAGTCAACATGGTGGTCCTTATTCTCAATTTTTATACCAGAATGCTGTTGACTGATTTTACACAAAGGTAGTTACATTATATAAATTTACTGTGGTCTTTTAACAAGGTGAACATCAACTCAAACACTGTCATTGAGTCTGATCTCTTCATAAACTGATATCTAAGGTACTTAAATAGATAGGATAATTAAATTAACACACCTGTATCTATGATAATTTGCTCCCCCCAATGCTTAGTGCCCCTATCTTCTATTTACAGCATTTTCATCTCAATACCATTGTAATTACTTAGTGAACAGAAACATCCCCTTCCAATTGCAAAACACAGTTTTTCTGTGTTTTACTGCAGCTAAAAAAAGAAGAAACTTTCATAAAATCTTGGACACAGACAGTTAATCAAGCTTAACCATAGCCTAATAACAAAGCAAGCAAAGTGGAAAACGTATACAGTGGTGTCCCACCATGCACTGCCAGGTTTTTTATTAAGGAAAAGCCTTATTTTGTTAGGATCATAGAAGAGGCTGTGGTTCCACACACCAACATGCTTAATAAGCCATGGAGTCAGAATGTTCCTCACTGCAATATCCTCCAAGAATCCAATTAAGGATCTACATGCCTCCACACTGAAGGATGAGCTGTGCCTCAGCAAGCAGCTCTGTGGGCATCACCCCAGACCCTAATCACCCCACACCACCATCAGGATGCTCCTACAAACACACCACGGGAGAAACAGCCCAGCAGGGCCAGCATTCAGGTGACAGGGACAGGTCTTCTGCACCATCCTCTTAAAAGCCTCCACTAAAGCCTGGGGGTTACCCCCCAGATCAGAGTCAGCAATGACGGAAGGAAGCCGGTGTGGTGTAGCAGCATGGGACCTGTAACACCGCTCAGAGGGGACACTAAGCTATCACAGAACCGTTTGGGTTTGCACCTAGAAAACACACAGCTCATAAAACCATTAGCTCTCACTCCAGGAACGGAGAGGGAGCCTCAGTGGAGGGATACGGTGGCAGCCAGCATAGCATCAGTGAAAAAAAAAGGTCAAACAAATAAAAATGTCACTCGAGAATTTGGAAGCACAGCTCATGGTTCCAAGATGCAGCTACAAGGAATGATTAAGATAAAAAATATTTAACAGCTTTGTACAGTGCTAGATTTTGCTAAAGGGACAGTAGGAATTGGAGTTTGAAGAGATGCTTTACAGAACTGAATAGGCACTAAGCCTCGCAAACGCTGCTGACAACTGAGTTGCTCCGAGCAAGATCAGAACAGAGGTTTATTCTTCCTTTATCAGATTTGCCTTCCAAGACTGCTCAGAGCAAAAGCACCAACATATACACACAGAAGTCTCATCTTTAAAACCTAGGTCTCTTCACTAAGGTCTCCTCTGGAGGAAAAAAATATAATTTTTTTTAACAGATGTTCTTCTGTCCCTTTGCCTTGGAAAGGGGAGATTTGTCACACAGGCTTTTTCCTCACACCTTGAAGGTGAGCACTGGATATGGTCACACTCTCTCCATTTAGTGCATAAAGTTGAAATACACCCATATCTGCCTGTTACTCCAGGCCAGAAGAAAGGGGAGGAAAAAAATATTTAAAAAAATAAAATAAAAACCAAGATGCAAGCCCTAATTCTCATTTTTTAGGTAATCCTTCTAGAGCCTTAGTATCAAACCATTCAATCCAGCTGAGACAAACATATTTTGTTCAAGTCTATCAACTCTGCCAGCAAAAAAAATAAAGAATTTATAAATTACATAAGTACTTACTTAAGGCTCTTTTGAGATTTCTAAGTCTCAATAAATACTTCCAAACTCATCTGAAACGGCAAAAATTAAATTAGAACTCTCAGCAACAGAGTTAATCACCAAAGAAAAGCAGTAAAACAAATGAGTCTCTTTGCCTCCTGTATGTAACCTATGTATTTGTTTCAACATTGCACCTTGCTGCAGATAATGTCTGTTCAAAAAGCAGTGTTTTTCTTGCAGAGCTAAACACCCTCATTATAAGGTTTTTTTAAAAAAATAATAATCCTTCTTTTTTTAAGCAAGAGAAAAATAATTCTTAAAAAGTTATCGAAATACTTTCTTTTATTATCTCTCTTCTAGAAAGGGTTAAGTGGGGATAAATGCAAAATTTGGCTGGAAACATGGCCTATTTATCAAGCTGTAGTGATCACTAATCAGATGTAGAAATCTGGATGAAAACAAAACAAGAAGAAATGAAGGAAAGGGGTAAAAGGAGAAAGATATGAATGATCCCGAGAGCAGGTATGAAGAAAAACTACTTTCTCCCACAATTAAACAACAACAACAATATAAAACAAAAGCAAAACGTGTTCACTGTAACTGAGGACAAGGCTAGCATGGTTTCAAAGTCAGCAAAGAGTAATTGTACATGCTTTTGTTAATATGTTCCACTAGGATTTGTCTGAGCACTAGAAGCTGCTCACTGGTTTTGCATAATAAAGCCAACCTGAGATCAGACACAACAAAACTCCATTATTCCCACATGTATTTCAGTAAAGAAGGCAGAAACTGCTCTTTGGAATTACTACCATGATCAGCACAGAAGGATTTACAGACGTAATAAAGCTAAAAGAAAGCATCACCCACACCAACTCTCCTTCATTTTCTTCCTAGAAGAACTAACTTTCAAAGGAGGAATCACAAAGATTAGTGGGACAGAGCCCCAGTCGGAACCAAAGCTTTTATCGCATCATTCATTTATAATTCTATCAGGTTTGCTGAATTCCTGAAATACGGTTCCACTAAGTGGAAGAGAGACAAATAAGCAGAGAGTGCTCTATGGAAAACTATATACAGTTTTTCAAGGCCAAGTTAAAATTATGAAGGGTCCTTTGATGTTAAGAGCTACCTAGGATAGGGACCATTTTAAAAATCAGGCACAAAACAACCTCCCAGTTACCTCATTTTACCACATCATCCATAGCAAAATCACTGCCTCCATTTTTAGCCCTAGCCTGCCTCACAGAACTTAGGGGGAGCTCTGGGTATCTCTTTATTATTATAATAAATCACAAAACAAAACCACAATCTCCATCTTGAGTTATTTATGAAGTCTCCAAGTATCTAGCTCGCAGAGAAAGAGGAGAAACCTTCAGACATACCAGATTCTACATACCTGAGTCTCTTTTATCATCTGACCCTAACAAGTAAGCAGTGATGAGAGGACACGTAGACATACCAAGTGCTTTATTTAAACCATCTTCCCCACTTTTTCAACAGGTTTCCTTCAGCAACCTGAGGAAAGCAGCAAATTTTTTTTTAATACATACTTGGATAATAAAGGGATATTTCCTATCATGGGAAAGACAGAATTTCTTTCTTTAATCTCCTCCTGTTGAAGCAAGCAATGTCACCTTAAGGTGTCAGGTGGAATTTATTTCACTGGGCTAACAACACTCATTTTCTTAGCCTGTTGTTCCTTTAAGCTTTGAGAGCCTACCCACAGTTGTCTCTCAAATGCAGCTCATTTTAAACACGAGGAGGGGAGGGAAGAGGAGGAATAGACAAACTTATCTCACCAGAAAATCTTTATAGAAGCGTGTGTCCCTGAAGAAGAAAGGCTTTATGCTTATAATTTCATTCAATATTTCTTTTCAACCATTTAAATAATGGGCTTTACAGAACATCTTTTTGATACTAACTGAACTTCATCACTAATAAAACCCTCTTACTGAGCTTTGTTACCTACATCTAGAATCCACAAAGTGTCTTTCACAAATAATAACCATAGCTAATTATACATAGTAAATAACCTCAGCTTTCAAGCCTCCCCCATATATCATTTTGCTAAATATTAATCACAGCTTTAAACTGTCTAACAAGCTCCTAAAAGCATGACATCGCCAGAGAGATCTCCCCCTCCTCAGAGCCTCAGACAATCCATCACGATCCCTTTCATAAAAAGCACTGATTAAAACTTCCTGGCGTGGGCTCTTATTTGTTCCCATGTGGGTTCTCCCTTCTCCCGGGCGACGGAGCCGTCACACACCAGCTCCCCTTCAGTGGGGTGGGAGAGGTGTCCGTGGCACAGCTCCATCTAGGTAGGCAGAAGGAGCTCCACTAACTCGCATCTCCTCTTTCTTAATTAGAACTTGAAACAATAGCAGGGGGTGGGGGGGGGGGTGTGGAAATCGGGACCAACCGCTATTATGTATTAGCTTTCATTTCTGCGCATTGATTGAGCTGATGTTGTTTTATGTGTGCGATGAAAGGGCAAATCAAAACCCATTTCTCTTTCTTGTCAATTCTCTTCCTCTTTTCCAACTATTTATCTTCCTATTATATTGCAGCAACAGATGGCACATTAAAAATGAATTCACTTTTTGGGAACTGTGTATTGTGCAGCTTATTCTTGCCATCTAAACTGACGACGTAATTAAATTTCTTTTGGAAATGCACCCATAAAATACAGTAACATAATGCCCACTTAAGGAACAAGACGTTTTATAAGAGAAGCATTTGGGGGAGAACACAAGTTTTCCTACCATAGAAACTCTTATGCCTGAATGTTTTCATATTTTAACTGAATTGCTGGCCTAGTTAAAAAAAAGTGTGTATGTATATTTACATATATATGTGTGTATAGATATATCACTCAGCTTATTTCCCTCTATGATTTTCATAGAGGAACAGCTTTCAAGTGTTTTCTACATCAGTTTCTCCTGGTATATTTACAAAAAAAAAATAATCATCTTAGCAGGACTCGCTAGAAACATCAGCATTCCTTAAATAATAGCTCCCAATAAATAACATCATCAGTAGCAAGCGCTGTAGGTCAGTTTCCATGCAACACTATCAGTGTACACGTAGCAAGCTGCTTAGGAAAAACAACCTCCCAGTCACATGAAAAATTGTTTACAGTTGTTGGCTCATAACATTTTAAACCCTACTCAGGGAATCACATTTGATGAGCAACAAACCAGGATAACAAATGGGCAACAAACTTTCCTCGGCGGCATTAACATGTTTGCCACGCATAGCAAACAACTGGTTAAATTCCTTCAAAGCACAGTCCCTAATTTGATGGCAATTAATCAACTCAGATAAGAGAATCATATGAATATCAGCTTTATATGCCCAGGAAAACAGCAGCATGAAATACATTCCTTTCCTATGATCAACAGCACCTAACAATTACAGCGATAGTCATTAGCAGTCTGTAGGAGAGAGTGTGTGTGGAGGAGGAGGGACAGGTCATACCGAAGCTGTCTTTTTATTAATCATCATTATAGCAAGGGAAAGAAGAAATATTAAGTTTCCATTCTTATAAAATTTAGTCATTATTTTTCAAACTTGGTTATCTGCTTTCAGACCGTAAAATCTCTTTCAGATGCTTGAGCGAAAAAAAACCAACCACCCAACCCCTTAACACAAAACACCCCCAAAAAATCCCACTCTTCAACAGAGCAGTAACCCACAAATCACAGACAAACCAGCAATGTGCAATCACGCGATCAGATGGTACCTCCCTCAGAAGCAATAAGTATCCCACAGCAAAGTTTCAGTTATACAACCTTTATTTTCCCACCGCAGCCCCATTTTGCTACTTTAGCCTTTCTTGGAAAAAAAGAAGTCTGAGGGAATTTACCCTTTAATAGAAAAAAAAAAAGTTAAAAAAAAGCCTACAATAATAATCAAGGGTCACAGCATCTTTGTTTTTTCTTGAGGCTAAGAATGCCAAAACTAGACACCATCTTCATCTACCTTAAAGTAGATGAAGTACCTTAAAGTACGTCCTTTTCAATGGAATAACTAACAATATCTAGGAAAGGGGAACAGATAGGTTCCCCCCCCCCCAACAAGAGAGTTAGAAAACCCCACAAAGCTACATCATACATGCTCCTCAGCCTTTAGAATATAGCAATATGAATTTGGGTGTTTTCCTGTTTTTAAAGCACTGTAGTTAGAAATTGTCTGCACTAATGTGATTTCAGATTGTATTTCAGCTGTTGCAACTTGGCCCAGTCAAGAGCAATTTGGAGGAGGACACTGAAAGGCAAATATATACATACAAGGGACGGGTCTGCTCACACGAGTTAAAGCACACTCACACAGAGAGCCTGACAGCTCCTTTCTCAAAATAAATATATCCGAAAGTAAACACATCGCCCTGTTGAGCCAGGGCTCAACCAGCATCTCCACTTCCCCCCTCCCACCCCCACCAGAGGGTGTCGAGGAGGTTCTCATCCCCTTGTTTGTCTGTCTCCCCTAATCAGGGCTCTGTTGCTGTACTGAGCAAGTCGGGGCATTTAGTGAAAAATCAAGATGGATTTAGTTTGGAATTAAGTAGATTCCCATGACAGGAAATATTAAGAGATGATGGATGTCTGACAAATATTTAAATTAAAAAAAGAAAAAATCAACTCCCATTTCAGAAGGCAGTCTGCAATGCTAGATTTATGAAGCTGAACTTTAAACTAAAATGAATATATTTTTTTCAGGCTTTATATATTAGCAATATTGCATTTAATTCAGAGATTAAATAAACAGTAGTTTGAGGCAGCCCAGGAGAGCTGAGATGCCGCATGTAGGCAGGCGCACAGTTTTGAAGCTATGAAATATGTCTCCTGTTTTGACGCTACTGTAATAGCATAGTTGTTCACTTCCCTTGTTTCCATGGGGTTTATGGTCCATAAAGTTTAATAACAATCTTAACAGCTGAACAGCGAGCACACGTCTCTGGGAGGCTGCTGTATGAAACAGGATCTGAATTTTATCCGTGTAAGTTCTAGCGGCGGCGCATGTCCTTTTCTCACAACCATCCACACATCTCCACGTCAGAGAGACACCAGACAACACTGACTCGCTTTGGAAAACAGGCCCCTCTCGGCCTCCAGAAGCTGAGCAAACAGCATTTGAAACACCAGTTCAGGCTATGAAATTGTTGGATTTCAGAAAAATTAAAGAAAACTATTGCTCAGCAGGTTCTATAGGTAAAACACCCGGGGGCACCCACAAACAGCAGCAGCTTCCTTCCACCTGAGCTGGTGCCAGGAAAAATAACACCTTGAGTACATGAAAACCTCCTGCTCTTAAAGGTGAGGACATCCAGTGTCGCAGAATGAGGTAGGAACACTTCAGTTCAAAGCAAAATTGGCAACCGGCACGTACCTTATCTAATGACTTTCCACAAAAAGTGACTTAAAAAAAGCTTAATTTGGTAGCAAAGCAATGAAGTGAGTTTCCCCCCCAAGAATAAAACAAAAACTGAGGCCACAACATACCTTTTTCAGAAAAGACATAAGCTCAAATCCAGTTTTATCTTCAGAGATAGGCCCAAAGCTGGTGGTAAAAGGACAAAACAAACAACAGAAGGTTCCTTCAGGAGACGGCAAATCTCCAGAAATGCTGCAACTCACCCCAAAACTCCTTCACCCTCTCACTCCAGCTTCCATTTGGCTACTGCTTCCTTCCCAGCAACCAAGAAAACCCTAAGATCTAGGAGAGCTGACCACCTGAAAGCACTTAAGCTGATGGGGGATCCACCTGCATCTCTCCTGGTTAGAACCAGCAGATCACCTCCAGGTGAGCAGCTCTACCCGGCCCTGACCTGACCCCACCTCACATCTACTCTGCAGGCCAGGTTCTTTCCAGTGGGTGCAGGGTGGCACAACTGGTGTGTGATAGGATCAGAAAGTAAAATTTTCACTGAAATCTCCTCATATTGGTTAAAATTTTAACTTGAGATCTCTTTTTATATGACCTGCTGGAAAATGCCAAGTTATATCAATAAGGGATAGAAGAAACACTCCTCGGAAGAGAAAGCACCTGCTCACCTGCAGCTTGGCTTTAATTGTGATTAATTTGTGACTGCCTTGGACTAGGGTCCCAAAAGTTGAACAGCTGTGTTGGTTTAAACCAACCGAAGACAAGGCCCTCTGTCTTGATAATCCTGCTCCACCACTCTTTCCACCATTTTCATGACTTCTTAGGGATCGTCATAAAAACAAAAGTAAAAGGGAATATTCAACTTTCAAACCTGGATTTACATAACTATTTGTAAGGAGGAACTCTATACAAGTACAGAATATTAAATTACCTCCCCCTTTTTAAATAATACAATGGATTTCAACTTGATTGTCTCTCTTTAACATTTCATCAGATCATTTTTTTTTCAATGAGTTTGACACATCAAGTAGTATCACAGTAAATCTACCTAAAATATTTACAATTACTTGCAAGATACTTTCATACAAACCACTAAATTGAAACTTCCTCTCTGAGGAGAGACATAAAAAAGTCATTTTTATGGTGGTTATTGTAATTTTAATAGGCAATTTCATAGGTAAACAGAAGTGCTTGATCTCCATTCACTACTGTATAACAGGCTGTGCTGCATATCTAATGGAATCACATGGATTTGTGTACAAAATGAACAAGAATTATAAATGGCTCCTCCTGTGATTTAAACCCTACAGTTTTATGTACCTCAGCTACCTGAGAAGACAACACAACACGTATTTATATTGTACAAACCTGCTTCCTTTGGGAATAAAGTTTTAAGAAGGGAATGCTCCAGGTGGGCATTAAAGCGGCTGTTTGGCAGCAGGAGCCCCGCACACGTTGGCAGAGCAGCCTCCATCCAAGCTGGTTCACTAAAACCATGTGTGCTCAAAAGATCTGGGAGCTGGCTGGAAAAATGACACTTTCACGACTGGAGTAGATTAATAGAGTAATAGATTTAAAGGCTAGAAGGGATCATTACGATCATCTAGTATGACCTCCTGTTAAACAGAATTTAGCCAAGGGATTGCCGCATCGAGCCCATGGTTGAGCCGCAACCACTATCTTTTAGAAAGACATTCAATTGTGACTTAAAGACCTGGAGTGATGGAGAAGTCAGCACATTCCCAGGCAAGTTGTTACAGCACTTAATTACACGGTTTGTTTTTTCTTTTTTTTTTTAAAAAAAGGGTCTTATCTACTACGATTTGTCTAGTTTTGGTCCAGTCATTGGTCTCACTTTATGGCCTCCAAGTAGATTAAAAGCCCTTTTCTAGTAGAAGTTTTCTCCAAACGTAAGTGATCATGGGCTTGAAACAAGGGATATCTTAATCCTTTCTTTAGGAAGACAGCACTTCTTTATTCTTTTGCTATTGGATAAAGGTTCTCATCATTCTTGTAGGTCTTTTCTGAAATCTCCCAAATCTTTACACGCAAAAACATCAACACTAGTACCAACGGTCAAATAGCGTTTAATTTATAGAGGTAATAAGATTATTAATAATACTGCAAGGATCCCACTTGGAGAAGTAGAAAAAAGCCTATCAGCCATTTGGTTTTTCTCTTCCTTACACACACTCACGCAAATATTCTCCAAAGAAAAGGATGAAATAAAAAACGACTCAAATATGCTAAGTTTAGTCAGGCTGGAAGAGCTGAGGACAGTTTAGTACAGCACAGATCTTGGGGGGTTTTGCCAAGTTATATGTTTGACGCAACAGTCCACGGGGAACAGGTCCCCCCGTGCTCCCCAACATTGGGCCACCTGGCTTGGGTCCCAGGCACATTAGAGAGGGTTTTTAATGGGCCGTACCCTCCCGACCCAGGCACGCACAGAAGTGGGTACGACGGTGCAGGCTGCCAGCTACAGAGCATCTGAAAACCCTCTTGCACTACGAAAACCCTCAGCTGCTTGTCAGGACAGCTCTATGGAAAGTGAGATGAGGTTCTGGCCCCAGCGTTTAACTATACTTGGCCATAACTCAATTTCTCACAAATAGCAATTTTGGCATGCTCTCTTTCTCTTGTACAACTGTGATACACGCAGTGGGAATAATAAATTACCGTGCTATTACATGACAACAGAAATCCCAACGTGTTTGGTTCTATGTGCAGAACTAAAAACGTGGGCTGCTTCTTTCGCGGCACTTTCACTAGGCCAGAATTGAATATATTTACATTGTTTGGTAACGAACTACTGAACACATGAGATTGAGAACTCACGGAAAAAGTGATGGCCCTTATGAAAAGGGTTATTGGATGGGGTTTTTTGTGTGAAATGAAAGCCCAGATTTGTGCAGTTAGAATCACTCCCATACATTTCAGGCATATATTGTAATGAAACTGAGAACGTGGGGTTTGGAGAGATGTCCACAAATGCTGCTTCTGCTTCAGATGTGATTATACACCTCTATGGGAAACACAACAATTGCATAATGCAAATACCAATGTCTTTTATTCATTAAAATTGACTAATTCGACTAATACTCAAGCTGAGAAGTTAAGAACAGGAAAATAAGAGATACACAATTCAAGGCAATCTTTTATTTAGGGAAAAAAAAACCAAGCTATTTTCATTCAAAGAAGACAGTGGGTGGGAAAACAGATTTCTGCTAAGGAAACGAGCAGTCACTTTCACTGAAAAGGAAATACTGAGTTGCTTTGTCCTAAGGTCTCAGTGGAGCAAAGCCTGATGGTTTAACCATGGCATATGGGTTGCAGCCCAAGAGAGCTAAAGAGAAAATTTGGAAGCTTGTGTCAAATTTTCTGCTCTCTCTATAGCTTTGGCCTAGGCCTCAGCAGCAGTCTCCAGGGACAGAATGATGTACTGCAATATAACAAGCTGCCTGACATTTTGAAATGCCTTAACCCCCAGCTTTCCATCCACCTTTTAGCCCTTGCAGCATCTTCCCACACGGAACGGCGCCAGGTACAGTGTAAGACTTCACTATAAAGGAAGAAGTTGTCATATCCTTGTCCTTGAGGTATTTAATCAGCAATGACTCTTTGCTTTGTTAATAACATTTTCAGTAACATAAAACAAAATGCTAGTTATTTTAGAGAAGGTGGGGTATATGCATGTCTAACATCCCCCGCCCAGACACCTGCCATGTCCCAGAAAAGTCTTGGGACTGTGTCCTAGGTTTTTTTCCTAACCAGAATGCAGGGGGAGAGGGGCATGAAAAAGGGAAAGCGCTGTTTTCCTGTAACCTAAGAAATTGCAAGCTCCTGATAAAAAGTCAGGCATCCTGAATTACTGAAAAATGAAACTTTAGAAGCATAAATGTGAAGTTGAAGCCAAGCCGATGCACACAAGAAAGAAGAGATGTATTTTATGCTTCCAACAACTTTCAGATTTATAACTGGTAGCTGGTAGCCAACCTCTTAAAAACACTGTGATAATTATATTTCCAAACCAAAGTCTTTTCCCTCCCTTTGGCTCTGAAGTAGCCCGTCTCAGTGTCTTCCCTTTTTCTAAAAAGTCAAAACATCGAGGGGATGAATATAGCTCCTCTCATACATTATCTCCCTAATGACTTTGACCTATTAATAAGTGGAATCTATCAAATATACTCTCTCTTACAGTATTTTGTCAATTGTTATACGCCTCAATGGGACCACCATTAAAAATCTGCCAATTAATTCAGTATTTAGGACACTGTTACTATGAAATATACTATGCATCATGCTATTTCTTATTATAAATATAGAAATGCTGTAAATTACAAGGTGAGATTAGTATCTTCTGCAATAAGAAGTGATGCCTTTTAATGATAACCATTATATACTTTGCCTTTTTCCTCCTTCAGTGGGGCTCTTTTATAGCAGAACCATTCCAAGAGAAAACAATCTGAATGCCACAGTGGATACTGAAAAGATATTCTTTCAACACTCCTGAGCTCATTTCCTGCCATTCTGTATCAAATCCTTCTTGTAGCAGTCTTAATATGCACCCTAAGTATTTTTTATTCCTTCAAGAAATTTAGCTGAAGGTTTTTTCAAACTTTAAACAGTATCCTATAAGAAATCAAAATAAGATTTAAAACTATTATTAGGTATGTTAAACTGACTGCATGTTTATGTACTACATTTGCTTACCAAAAACATAGCTCTTGATCAAAAAATGATTAATTGTGGCTTTCTGGTCAATAAAACACTAAATAAAATGAAGGATGAGAACCTAATGTGGCTGAAAGTCTCTAATGGCATTTATTAATTTATTTATTTTATTTCCTTTTTGTAGAAAATAAAAGTTTTGATTAAAAGTAAGATTTTATTTAATATCCCATGGATAAAACAGCATTAAAGCTATTAGCATCAAGTTAGCATGATTGCAATGAATAATGTAGAAAGTACCTCTAATAGAGTTGTAGCTGTGGTTTCATTTATTCTAGATGAAAAATGACATTTATCAAACATTTGATCTGATGGGCTATATATTTATGGAGAAACAAAAGAGAAGAGATTAACTAGCAAGAAAATCCATTTTGATTAGACTATTTAATGTTCAGTGTATGTGTTACAAATAACCCTATTCCCAGGAGGATTCCTTTGAACCATTTTTCTTTAATTATTATTTTTATTTAGCACTGAGACCATATGACCTGTGAACATAACCTTTTAAAAGACTTCACAAAAATCAGAGGCATTAGAAATTTTTTCTATATTGTTTTCTCTGTAACAAAAGTCTTTCTCCTATATGGGTTATGCTTGCTAAATTAAACTTCTATTGTTTTGAAACATATTTTTTAATATTATCATTTTAGGATCTCAACTGGTACATTTCTGAATGATATTTCATTTGGAACTGCATCCATTTATCTAGTCAAAGCATCTGTGTGTTTAACATATGGACTGGAAACTTTCCACTACGATGACTGTGCTCTGCCAAGAAGCCAGCAAAAGAAAACGTTCTGATGTAAATACAAGCCAATATCCAAGTTCTTCACAGGTTTTGAGTCTTTAACCACCAAACTAAAGAAGAGTTTGTTATGACCGTGGTTTTGTTGAAAACAAAAACACAAAAAAAACCACCCAGAAAACCTGCAGAAACAGGCCTTGTATACTGCAAATCCCTATTTTGGCAACCCAAAGAGGGAATATAAGCTTAAAGGCCTGAATTTAACAAACCTAATTATCAAGGCTTAATTAGTACCAAGGGTAAAGCTTCATGGAACACCTGCAGACTTAATTTATGTCCTGACAGAGAGGAACAAGTGTTAATGGGCTGTATTTATGTTAATACCTGAACCTTAGAGAGCCAGTGGGATAAAACAGACTATGCACTAGTTTTCTGTTTCAAGCTAAAGAACAAACATAAAAGATTTTAATCTTAATATTAGTTTGCACATAACTCCTTGGGGAAAGGATAGATCTATTTAAACCTTAAAATTGGAGATACAGAATACTAAGGGGAAAAAAAAAAAGAAAAAGGAAAAAAGTCAGTTTAGAAAGTGGTGTCAATGCAGAAAATATCAAACCAAAAGGTGTCAGTGGCCATTTTCTGAGCATCCTGTGAGCAGTTCCTGTTGTTTTAAAGCCTCTTACATTGCACCACCAGTGTTTTCTACAGCCTGAACTTAGATTTTTCATGTGTCTGATGAAAGTCTGTTGGCTTTGGGCACCTTTTCCGCAGCAGAGCCCTTTGGGGAACGGGGCCTCTTGCATTCTCCAGAGAGTTCTTGGAGCCCCAGCTATAAACGGGCCATATGGTACCACTGGTCCCAGCCCTCATTCGGTGCCAGGAGAGCACAGGACATCACACATCCATGCTGTTCCTCTCTCTGTATGCAGTAAACCACCTTGAAGCTATGGGGGGTTTAGGTGTGAATAAATAGCTTGTGTGTTTTTCCCATGGAAGTCGCAACCTTACCAGAGCAAGACTGGTTTGTCTTTACTTTTGGCACTGCGAGTATCACAACTAATCTCAAAAAGATGGTGTTTAAATTGCATTTTTCTTCCCTTCAATGCTCCTTTTGGTCCTTGGCCACACATACCATTTCAGGAAAGATCACATCTGAGAGTCCGGCCATAAGGATAACATTATAACCTCTGAATTACACAAAGGGGAATATTTCTTCTTATTATTATATACATCTGCCACCCAGTCTGGCTTTGGTTTCATGTCAGGCTCCACTAGTACTTTCAGCTCTGAAATTGCTCAGCTTGCAGAATGAAAAGGCATAAACCCACCCTGTGCCGGCCTGTAGAGCTATTTATTATCCTTTTGTTAGTTCCTGTATTCACAGGTAATAAGGACGAAAAGTCACCTCTAAGATAATCCTCTCTGGTTCTCACAAAAGGCCACAGAATGCCACCAAGTGACTACTGCATCCAACTTCCAGCTTCCCACAAGGCTTCAAAAGACGTTTGAATTCTCAGAACTGGATGAACCACAGGTTGTTCTAATGCCTATTTGCCTTCATGATTAAAAATGTTGTGTGTCCTCAGTGTACGTGTGGCTTAAGCTTCCAGTTCTGGATCATATTCTGCCTTTCTCAGCTGAAAGAACAGTTCCTCAGAAATCTCCCCGGTAGGTCCTTACTGGTGGAGGTCTCATCCCCTCCCGGCTGTATTTCTGGCAAGTTAAATAGATTGAGAGTTGTACTCAAATTGAGAGTTGTTCCTACAAAACAGCTTTTCTCATCCCCTGTCATTCTTGTTGCTGTTTTCTGAATCTCCTTCCTATTTCTACCATATATAAATGTAATACAGTTTCTTTAGTCCTCCTTGAAACGTTTGTAGCTATAACTGAGGATTTTCTTTGTCTGTTTATACACAGACATGACCATCCTTTGATGCCATTCATAGCTCAAATTTATCATTTTAGCAGAATGTGTTCTCCACTAGCTTCCTTCACCATACAGCAACACCTCTTCTATATAGGGCTGAATTCAACAAACATTTGTTTCCAACAAAGAAATTAATTTTCTTAACCCTTCTTTTACTTTTGTTCACAAATGACCAGCAAACCGATCCATCCTTGTGTTCTCAGACTCACTTGATGAGAAGTATTCACAGGTTTTTCAATTAATTGAACCTGCAAGTATTTACAGTTCACTCTAGTTAGGTAAATCAGTCATGCAGTATTCTCTGTCCTTTCAGATCAGACAAATTATATGACTAATCAATAAGCATGAATTATGTCATCTGAAAACTGCATACACAATTTGAAACTGCGTGAAGCAATACACAGGCTTCATTTTTGTGAGTACACAGACCACCAAGCTGAGTTCCTCAAACGTGCGCAGGAAGTAAACACAGAAGTGCAGTAAACAGAGTCAACCCCAGGTTCTCTTTCAAATATAAATATTATAGGAATATTCTCTTTCAAATATAAATATTATAGTTCACTTGTAATTCTACGTGACCACAGAACACAAGAATGAATACTGCTCTTTACACCTACATCTATAGTAAAACACAACCTTCCCATCATCACACCCCAGGAGAAGCCCTGGAATTTAAGAAGGAGGGTCTCAGAGCAGGTGAGGTTTCCCCAGGAGCACAGCCTGGCTTCAGGTGTTGTGGCAAACCCCGGCACGTTCTCCTGGGCTAGCAGGAACAGGCAGATGTCCCATGCCTGAGGTGCTTTGGGACCGGGGACACCCTGCTGCCCAGCAGAAGGTCAGTGAAAATCTCCCTTTTTTCTCTCTTAACTACAGGTTTGGCTCTGCCTGAAGGCCTTGAAATAGAACCATAGAATCTTCTAGGTTGGAAGGGACCTTCAAGATCATCTTGTCCAACCATCAACCTAACTCTGACAAACAAAACACATAACAAACAAAAATAGTGTAGCTGTCTGTCACTTTTTGTAAGTGGGCTCGAGTCCTTGCAGCTGCACAAGTGAGAGGTGAGAGTATTTATGGGGGTGATCCATAAGAATTCAAGCTCATTTAAAGACATACATCTCAGACAAGGAGGAATGGATAGTTTGGTGTCTCCTCTCCCCACCCCTTAGGGCAATGGCAAGAGAATTTTTAAAGTTTTTGTTATCTATTTTTCTTCCTATTTCATAATCCTCTTTAAAATATTGACACTAATGCTTCTTCCTCTCCTGCTTTTTTCTGGCAATGGCTGTTGATCCCAGCCCTGCCACCAGCCCGTTGGCTGCATTTTGGTGGTGTACAAACCATCAGTGCTTTCCATGGCATCAGTGAAAATGTCATCAAGGATGTTTGCACAGCTGTGAAAATAGGGGCTGTTACAGGGACGTGTTTTAGTCCTGGCAGCTGGAAAGTGCAGCAGACCCACAGGAGAACTGGTAGGGATTTGCATTATCTTGCAAGAGCCCCCAGTCACCTCATCTATCGGGGGCTCCTTCTGTGCGAGGACAAACTTCCTGAAGCTACATGAGGTGCTTAAACAGCTTGGAGCAAAACCCATCCAGAATAGAGAGTGTGGGCTCAGCATAACATCAGAGGGGACTTACACACACTTTGGGTCCTTCAACTTGGAAAGGTTTTTAAGGACAAAGTGTAAGAAGGCCTTTCCATCTGACGTGCAGCTCTGAGGCATCACCTCAAACCCCCAGGAAGAGTGGAGTAAACCACCCATGGACTGCCCCAGAAATGCCTCCATCATGTAGAGCACCATTGTTCTACTTTTGAAGAGCCGTGGCTGGTACATGACCACCTTGTGCCTCACCACCTTCCTGCCCGGCACCCCCAGCACCCTTAACCCTTAGCTTTGGAGCGCTGCTGGAAACATCTGCCCCATTTCCAAGTTCAGAAATACTTTCTGAAATCCCAAAGAAGTATTTCACTGACACCAGGAACGAAACGCCGCTCTTGAGAAAGCCTTTGCTCTCTGTACCTGACTTGTTTTCCATGTGTGAAAAGCAGGAAAAATAACACCTGCTTCTTGGGACAATAATTAGCTGTTTTCACGGAGGCACGCTTACGATGTAGTGAAAGTAAAAGTGAATATTAATGGTAGCAGTAAACGGTGTTTTCTGTCTCCCGAGTCTCAAACTTTACAAACGGTCATTTCCTAAACCAACACACAACTGAATTCTGATTCAAAAACTGGACAATAAAAATAATAATAAAACACAGACTTTGTTAACTACTTCTATCAGGCAAGTTAATATCTCATTTAAGTACATTTTTACCTCTGGCAAATTTATCAGACCTTGAAATGTGGTTTTCAAAACCGGATATTACACGTTAACACCAATCTAATATGTACGATCATTACGGAAACAACTCAAGCAAAGATTATTGATTTTTTTTTTAATCATGAAGAAGAGGACCATTGATGCCTAACACACCCAAGTTCTCACACACGTACATATATGCAGTCGTGTTCTCGTAAATCAACACGGGTGCAGTATTACTAGTGCAGTGTTACGGGAAGAACATGGTTGCAGCCACGGTGTTGACAGGCGTAGGATTTTGCAATTCACATACGCTTTCATTTAGGTCACGTAACCGTGTTTCAGAAGAGTAAGCCTTTTTGTATATTTTGTAAAAGTAGCTTTAAGATAACCGATAAACGGAAATAACCCATTAATCAGATTGTCAATGAAAATTCTGAGAATTAAATTACAAATCCTGGACAAATTTAGTCATCAATTTCTCAAAATATTTTTGGCATGGAAAGCTGGAGATCTTTGTGAGGTCTAAAAGGGTTGATTTCTCAAGTTTCTTAAAAGCAGAAACAACACTTGTCATACACAGTTTCAATCAGGCTTTTCTTTCTGTTTTCTAATTTCATTTCATCCTACTGTAACATGGCATTTTCCACCTCCCTCAGATCTTCCCTCAGAATCAGTCAGGCAGAAGAAACACTTGAGCAGCTTGTGCACGTGTGATGCCTGAGCTGGTCACAGGAACATGTCCTGGACACGTTAACCAACATTGCAGAGAAAAAAATAAGTAGAATTTTCAGATTGTGATGAAGTCTAACATTACTCCAAGCTGTATGACAGAAGCCTGTCTTCAAACCATACATTATCTGCTACCAAGCATGGTGAACCCAAACAAAAACAGGAAAAAGAAAACCAAAACAGCTCCTAAGATTTTATTTTCCACTTGGGCTGACATCAGCGAAATGAACAGCCGTTTTGCTTCAGTAGTTGCATTTCTTTTGGGGTCATCTTTTGCTCAGCAGGAGAGGACAAGGATGAACAGGGATTTATGGGGCTTTTAATTTTTATTCTTTAATGTTTCTATTTTCTTGTTCAAATATATTTTTATTTAATGTTTTGAAATCTAGCTTCCCACTTCAACCTCATTTTAGTTTCCCAAAGTAAATGCAATTTATATTTTGAGGTGAAAAGAAAATGCACACACAAAAAGAATGAAAGTAGTGAAATTTTTCATATTTCAGACAAGAGCAAAATCTTTACTTAACTTGAAATATTTTCCATGCTTGCTTAAAAATCCATAAAATGAGCAACTGCTCATCAACTTAAGAGTTATATATGCGAAATCTCCTGCACACTAGTCAGGGCCAATGCACGACTGAAGATTTCTAACCATTTGTTAAATTTCCCACTCTGCAAGTGCCAAAGGATTGAAGAGTGAAAATGAGCGAGCGAAGACAAGGTTCCAAGTCACTAAACTGTAGAGATGTCGCAATCCTTTTTGGAGGGAGATACTGCAGTTGCACCGTGGCAAGGAGAAATCTTGGTTGGCTTTGCAGCCAACACAGGATGTTTTAACAGAAAGAAAACGTCAAAGAGAAGCGCAAAAGAAGAGAAAAAGAATAAGCAGCTCTACAAAGAGAGCACATTTACACCGGTACCGTTCAGCTACCTGAAACTAAGCAGCAGCTGCTGAATTTACGTTGTGCAGGTAGTCTATTGACTTGCTATGTGCTCTGATGGCAGAGCACCCAATGTGGCTGGAAGTTATTTTATTCATAAGACACAGAAACTTTAGCTGTTGAGGGTAAACATCCAGAAAGTGGCTTCCTGTGCACAGAAGAGTGCTTAGTTAGACTGAAACTCTGACTAAACAGATTTAGGCAGCAGAGTCAGCTCATAAGAGTAGCTGAGGTTCCTATGTGTTAAAATGCAAACTCTTATCAAACACTATAAACACTAGTGGGCAAATCAGACCCTTGTTCTTTCTTATTTAAAGTTAGTTAAAATCAATGAAGAGATCAAACAGCAGGTTCCAGGAACCTTTCTGATTGTTTGCTTTTTTGTTAACGGAGAGTTTAAGCCTATCGTTTAAGACATTTTGTGATGTCTGTTATTACATAAATGTCATTTCACTTTTGCTAGAATTTAATATAAAAGAGGCAAATATACTGCACGCTTGACCAATTATGCACTAAGCAATGTCCTTCAGGTACCTTCAACGAGTGATAAGCAAGGTAACAAAGTTAGCCTTATACTTCCAAAACACTAACCAGCCCTTAACCAAATAACTCTCACATCACTCCCTGCAGCGTTACCTCAGAGATGCTTCTCAGAGATGAGGAAAGCAAGGCACAGAAATGTAACTGAGCTGCCCGAGGCTGTGTAGTGATTCAGTGGGATGGAGAGATCTGAAGGTCAGAAGTTCCCGATTTCTTCCTCTGACAATTACCTTTTTGTGCTGCATTTGTCTTTGGTTCAGTTGTTTATCTGGGTGGGAGTCACTGACAGAGCTGAACCATACCTCTGCTCCTACATTTAGCATTTATGTTAAAAAGCCTGATTTCAGAGTGGAGGGAAACTTACACCCGAGCTAAAATTACAAATTTCTAGACCTCATAATGTCTTTACCTTCACGATTTCCATAATTCTGCATCCCCACCAAGATTCAGAAGACCTACTGGGAACATGCTGAGAGGCTGTAGCAGCTGTAAGAGCGCTGGACCACAGGCTTTGAACAGTCACCAGAACCTTTCCCTATGCCATGGAGTCTGCAGCACAATCTGAATTTTGTTTTGGATTTTTGGATTTTTTTTTCTGAAGTACTGACCTAAATATTGCATTCACTCCATTTATCCCAAACCTTGTCAAAGCATTCTTCTTAGAAAATGAGAAATACTGTAAAATTTTAAGTAAACATTCAATATGTCTCCATTGCTGCATTCAAAAACTTTGCAAACAGATCAGTTTTCCTTTTTTTCTAGCACTTTCCCCATCCCTGATCTGTATTTATTCATGGCATATGAATATGGTGTGATTCTATGATACCCCAAAAGCCTTTCACTGGTAATAACAAGCTTCACTGACATGCAATTTTTACAGCTGTTGCAAACAAAAAAAGGAATTCTGGTGTCCCTTTATTTAATAAATTCCCCAAAGTGTAACTTTGCAACTGCTAAGACATAAATCTATGTTCTTAAATGCAGATTTAAAAAAAAGGTGTAATTTATGTAGCATGATACTAATCTTCATCCCTGCAGCAGCACTGTTAAAAAGAGGTGCTTCATAACAGCAATAAAAATAACAGAGTATTTTGGACACAAAGTAAAAAATAAGAGGAAACTGGAAGAGAAAAGGATGTCAAGAAGAGTGACTTTCTTTCTAAATTATGTCTACTGTGTTCACGTGTCAGTGTAGCTTTGCCAGCTTCCCACAGAAAGCAAGCAAAAGCCAAAAAGTAGGAGCAAGCATCGTCTCCCAGTTTCAGACTTCATCTCTGAACATCCTGGCTTCTGTGAGATTATATCAATACCTCAATAATAATTCTGATTTATATGCTAAAAATCTTATGGGTTCATAATATTTTCAAATATAGGATTTTTACAATAATCACGCTGCTGTAAGTACCCCTACATTTTCTAGAGTTTTTCTTTTTGTGTCTTAAAATATACATGGGAATGTGATGCTCTCTAAAATCATCCTGTCTTAAATTATGCCACATTAACCTAGAAAGTCCTTACTACATTAGTCAAAAATCTTTTTTCTACACAGCAAAAAGAACAATTGTTAGCAAATGAAGAGAACCAATTTTGATGTAAATCTCACATGTGGACATCCTTCCAGTTGCACACTGAGATTACAGCTGATTTCAGATGCACTGAACTTGGGTAGCATCTTCTCTGACGTTAATGAGATTGCAATTATTTTCTTTCCACTGTTGGAAAAAGGTAAAGTCCCATGTATCCCAGCTGCTACAAAACACTAAAGCATAGATAATAATTACTAAGTATTACCAAGGAAGGTGACATAAAGATATTTTTTTTTAAATCAAATATATGACTGGGAATTATGGTTTCTTCCATGAAGAAAATTGTCGCTCATAACAAATCAACAGTCTTCCAAACACTTACACACCAGCACATTCCAGTCTGTTTTCCTTTTATCCTCCTCATCTAATAAAATCTAAAACCCGAGCAAGAACATATTTAATTTTGCTGCTTCAGTAGCAAAACGGACCAGGAGCTCTACAAGTCTCATCAGTTTCCAGTTCCTCTCGCACATGAAATTTATATTTCTCGGTATCAGTGTCCTCAGAAGAAGAGTGAACGCAGCATTCAGAATCATTAGTCATCTTTCATGCTCTGGAGGTCCTTCTCGACCAATTTAGTAAAGAACAATGCTGTGCAAAAGAGACAGGATGGCTGCTAATGACAGGCAACAGTTCAATATTTTATGCCACCTTAAAAAAGTTTCAGTAACTGAAGGTGTTCTCACATTAATTCTTTGCATCAATTATTGACAGAGAATTTAATTTAAAGGCAACTAGTCAGTAACCTAGGGGTACTGTTTTAAATAATTTATAATTGCTGCATGGGTGTAATCATATTGCTATTGATTAAGATCCAGTCACTTCTACCAGTCCAGCATGTCTTATGCTAATTAATTTTAGTGATATCACCTTTTTAACTCTGTATTCCCTGGTAACAGGAACTCATTATTAAAAAATAATTTAATCAGGAGCAATCTTTTAAAGTTTATTTGATTAGTACTTGCTAGGCCATTGAAAAAGTGGATTTAAATGAAAGCAAAATTAGAAACTGAAGAAGGATAAAGACAGTCTGATAATTTCAAAAGAAAAGCAAGGATGCTTTAACGAACTAAGATTTTGATTAGATATGGGAAAGAAGATTAAGACAGAGTTATCATCATTGCCCCTTGATCCTGAAGTTGTTACATGCATTAACTCCCGTTTAAATCAATAGAAATTTTGAAGATCAGTACCCTTCTGGTGAATTGCAATTCTCAGCATGGCCAGCCTTGGACCAGACCCTCTTAACAACCCGGTAAAATACAATATAACATTTCAAGCCAAGAATGGGCCCTTTTCAGTGCACCCCTCTCTTGCCTCGCGTATCAGTCCTGAGTAGAGCCTGATTCTCACCTTCCTCCCATCCCCAGTGGCAGATTCCAGTGTCTACTGCAAACACTTGGTCAGGCTGCTCTCAGGTTTGGAAAGTGCCTCCTCATACACACACAGAACTACCTAGTTTCAATCTTAAATCCTTTTTAGAAATTCCCCTTTCCTGGCACGTCAACAAAAGAATATCTTGGCAGCTGGTGCTTGATGAAACCTGCTGACCACGCTGATTTCTTCATCTTTGAATCCTTGTTTCTTTGTGTTTTACTGGGTACTCACTGCATCAGTGGTCTCCTGCCATACACATGGACCTCAAATCAGGAACTGCCTCTTTCTTCTGGGTGTGCACTTAGATGGTGCTTGGCAAAGAAGATTACTTGACCCTCAGGTGCTGCAGGAATACCAACAATCATAATACTATAGCAAAGGCACCTCAAAGCATGGGAGGACATATTTAGTTCTCCAAGGTCTGCAGGAGACATCCCATTCATGGACTTCAGTTGATTCCATTAGGTCCTGAATACTCCCTTTTGAGAATAAATTTCCTGCACACAGGAAAGGCAGGAAAAAAGCCTTTCCTGCACACAAGGCTTCAACTACAAACAGCAATTTTAAAACACAAAACTCCAAGAATAGAGTCTTGACGCTTTCCTGTGAAATCTGGTGAACCTGTTGCAGGTTTTCTCAGGAAGGTTTCAACAAGCTTTACAGGCAGTTTAAAACTGCAATGGAGGCAGAGACATGTGAACTGCCAATGCTAAGGGAAATAAAACCTTCCCGAAAGAAGCTTTTGTCTCTATTTTGTGTCTGTGTGAAGATGGGGGAGGGTGCTACTGACTCAACAAGAGAAGAATCTGAGAAATTTTTCCTTAATAAGCACAGATGTCTGGAAAGAAAGTTAGTAAAAGGATAAAAGTCCAGCATGAAAAGGAAGAAACTGGAACACAAGGAGGTAATAGTTGAGTTAAAAGCGCAAAAGGGGGCCTATTCCTGATCTTTTGGAGTTTTTTTCATGGAGATTATGGTGCTGGATGGGAGCATGGACAGACAGGACAGCATAGATATCCCATATCAGCAAGGACACAGGTCGGGGACTACGAAGGCAATGAGTAGAATCATATCATATATTTCACTTCAGTAAAGTCAAAACATTTAGCCTACAAGTAAAATGACAAACCCTGTAATTTGAACTTGACACATGCTAGGAACAAACATCCCAAACTAATGCTACAAAGGACATGCAATCTTTGTCCCTGAAGACACCATTATGTAAATTAAATTGAATCTAGTCCACTTTGAGATTTGCAATCAAGTGGGTATTTTTAATATCAATAAAAATTGAGCTTTCCCGAGAGAATCCAAATCAAGCTGCTTTCGCAGAACAAAAGCAAAATGCTCAAACATATATGCTTTTAAGATAACTCAATGGATGTAAAATTGTTAGCAAATCCAGTACATTCAAATCTACTCTGACAAATAAACCGTGAGGAAGAATAAACTGATCTGACATTTGTATTCTCTTAGAATAAAGAAACAGGAAGTTTGGGAGCAGCACGAAACGCTGCGGGAGGCACTGGCCACCCTCCACACCCAGCCCTCACTGTACACCTTTGGGGAAAAAAATCCCAAAAATAAACCCACAAGGAACTGCCTATGATTGATTCTGTTTGCCTGGTAGGGAGCAGTGACAAGATGGTGTAAGTGACTGTTGTCTGTTAGACCGATAATTTTCATATATAAAATCTATAATATAGATCTACTGTTATGCACAAGTACTAAATAAATGTAATATACCATTAAAAATAAAGGAAACACCAAAACAATAATTAAGCAAGCACGCTTTGCTTTTTAATAACAAAATTGACACCCTGTGGATCAACCTCATTGCTAATCTACCTTGAATAATGGCTTTGTGAACAAAATTGCAACTGCAAAAGGTTGTGTTTGACAGTCACACCTGGTAGTGTGAGACTATATTTCAAACAGTTTGGGGAAAAAAAAATACACTATTAAATTTACTGAATACCTTGGCTAGGGTTAAGTATTTTATGCAGGCATCAGCATCTTTAAGGAGTTCACCTTTTAAAAGGAGCAGGTTTTTTGTTGTAAATGGCACTGACACTACAACAAGAAAGTTCATTTCACAAAGATGATTCATTAAGAAATAAAATATTCATGGCTGACAGCTTGAAGGATCGCCATACAGTTTTATTCTAATGCACCTGTCCTCTTTGTCAAGTCCAATATGGGATGTCATGTCGCCAAAGTTTTATTTAGAAATTGTTTGTCAGAGTGAGCTTTCTAATGTGAATGAAAAATTCATTCCCTCATTAAGAAGATTTTCCATGAAATGTCTAGGATTTTCAATGAACACCAGGACATGAACCAATTACTGTTAAACACTTAAAGAGACAGTGTCCCAGCTCACTCAGCAAAACCCTTAATGCAGCAGCATATGGAAAGAACTCAATATCTACCAGGAAAATGCAAATGAAGTATCAGTTTTATTTTGGTTTATGTGCTCCTTCCTTCCCTACACTTTCTTTCTTTTATCTTTTTTCTTTTTTCAGTGACAAATGAAAAGTCACAGAGTTTGAGAGGTCTTAGTCAAATGCAAATACGGATGCTGAGTATCTGTATATGACTTGAAGGACAAGAACGTGGCATAAATTTACAAAGACCCCTATCGATTAGCCAAAGAGATACACACATGTAAAGCTGACAACAACATTTATTTCTATTTCTTTCTTTATTTGCTGAAGTCCTCTTCATTCCTTTTTTGACTTTTCCTGAAACTAAGAGAGCACTGTGACCCGTACACTTTATTTCTTTCCTTAAAGGAACTTCACTTGGACTGAAGCGTTCCCCATGACCAGGTCTCCATGGACATGCACTCTTCTCACCTAGAATTCTTCCCTTGTGGGAAATAATTTAGCTGTTTGTTCCAGACTTCAGGCTGTCAGACAGCACACCTGGGGCAGAAGAGATTCTGGATACCTGGAACATCTTATACCTGGTCTGATCTCTTCCCTGTGTCCCACTGCGTGGCACCAACATGCTCTGAACCTCCCCACCCCACGGTGCTGGTGGCCCGTGTACATGCAGGGAGCCTGAGGCCTCCTGATTCACAGCTCCTCCACTGCCCATTGGTACCACCCTTCCTGAAGAAGCTGATCTTCCCCAAAGGCCATAAAAGCTCCACAGGTCAGTGTTGAGGCTCTCCAAATACAGGTCAGGAGCATGTCTGCAGGGACAGCCTTGCTCTCCCTTTGTCCCCAGAAGGCAGAGGTGGCAAAATGTCCTCTCCCTCTGGGCTTGGTGGGCACACCTGCCCATGCTGGGTTGCCTTGCCCTGTGCTTCATCTCCTCTGCATCCCACAGTTTGGAACTCACGGGGTTTACACAAGACCTTTCTTTCCTGTGTACAAAATCTCAATGCTTAGTTCAAAAACCTCAGATTTTCAGTAATTCAAAGAAGTAGATTTTTTTTTTCTTTTCTAACAAATGTTAGTAGCAATTGGAAATGTTGTAAAGTCATGCCATGTAGATTTATCCTGGTAATGGCAAGTAGGTATCTCAAAATAATGGCCTGTCATGCTGTGCCAGCCACCAAAGTCCCCCATCTAAAAGAATTCTAAAAAAAAAGGAGGGTTTATATATATTAGGGTTCAGTAGGAATCTGCATGTGGAGCTAACTTTCCCCTCCTCACACCTCCAGGAAGTTTTATATGTAATCTATATTTTAGAAAGTACAGCCCATTAACTTTGTGCAATCCTACCCATAATTACTTTCACTGGGAAAATGGTCAAGGACTATTTACATTCTTTTAAATTTTTAAATTTTTGTTCTGGACTACAGGAGGGGATGTTTCAACAGATGAAGAAGTATTTTCTTAGCAAATCAATATTAATTTATCCAATTGTTATGGTCCCAAGAGCCAAAGTGTGTTCTAGCGCTAAGCTGAGAGGAAAGTGTTTATTCTGAGCAGAAGTTACTCAAATATTTATAAGACTAGATAATTTAGAAAAGAAAATACAGATGGCAGGAGGCAACACTGAGCCATATTTTTTTAGCCACCCTTTCACTTATTAAAGGCAAGAAGTCTAAATGGGCAGACAGTGTGATTGCTGACTTCCTCCTGCAATTTTCAGCTGAAATTGGAAGTTCAGTTTATTTTTCTACCTGGAAGAAGCGATGCAGTTAGTGCTGCAGAAATAAGCCCATATAGTAACAGAGAAGTTATATTCTTCCTGGACTAAAATTTTTTCAAGGTCTTATGGAGAACTTCCTATCAAGGCTGTGTATTTTTTATATACACACAAACGCACATCTATGAAATATATACATATATCAGTTTATGTTCCATAATGCCTAACAAAAAGCCATTTTCTTTAACGGTAACATCTAAGCCTAAGCAAACTGAAGGCAAATGTTAAGATCTTTCTACCATGTGGTAACACTCATATGAACCAATCACCCTTATATACCCTAGTCCTTATCGTCTGTATTCTACTTCACATAGGTGAATAATTAAAAGCAAAAGCCAGAGGAGATCACTAATAGTTTTGTCATCTGCAAAGGTCACCCAGTTGTGCATCACAATTATCTAATCATAAATGCAAGGCATTATTATGATAAACATGTGAAGACAAGGAGCTAATACTCTTAGTTTCAAAATTTGTTTTGAAAACCCTTTTCTCCTCATTTTATTTACACGCCCACTTAGAAACTGCAACTATTTTAGTCCTTGCAATCTGATAGTACTTTTTCCTTGAAGTAAGAATAGAACATGCCTTCCAGCTACCATTCTTTTTTAAACACCAATTGTACTGTAAGGTACAATAAATTATTGCAATAACCTTTCACCCCTCTAGACCTGAGTTCAAACATAACTGATGGTAGAAAGAAAATGAGTTTGTTATTTTAAGCTTAATCACCTCATACACCAAAAGCCTCACCGAGGTGCTCTGTATTTGGTACCCTCATCTCCTCTCTTCTCACCAAAGCTCTCCCCCCCCAAATCAGAGCTAATGAAATCTGGCCCTTATTTAGCAACATACAACATTTGTGTAACCCTGTCTACCTCCCTGGCCCACTAAAACCAGTGGCATGTAAACATATATGCCTGCAAAAGGGAAGGTGACAGTGGCCAGGCAAGGGTGATGGCACTAGAGAAGCCAGTAGAGCATTAAACTCCCTGAAGACCAGATCAACTTGTCCTTGCCCACTCACACATCATTTTGAAAATGTACTAGTTTTTTAAAGGACAAATCAGGAGTTCTGGGGCTCTTGGAACTAGCAAACACAGAAAATCAATTAAACTAACATGTGAAGCTTAAATATATCACATTGTAAACTCATATTTTATGCCTCTACTTTAAGTGCACTTAGATGATGTCCTGGAGGAATTCAAAAAATGTTATCTTATTTTGTGCCCAAAACCAGCAAAAGAACTCCGCTGGGCTTGCCAGGCTGTTAAAATTAAAATAGCTGTTTGAGCACAGCATAATATATGAGATGTTTAAGGCATTTTCCCCTAGAATTTTGGTTTATCTTCTTTAGTTAATTTTCTGAGATAAAATCCAGTTATAAATAACCTGGAGGCACTCTCAGTCTGCTGCTTGTGGGATGGCAAATCTTTAATAGCCAGAAATTCTGCCTCTTAGAGATCTCTTGGGGGAATAATAGTACTTTGAAAATTATCCAAAGGAAAATAAGAAAAAGTATTATAAAAATTATAAAAACCTGTAATTATGCAGGGCTATACTATATTTATAAGCTAATGAACTATCACCAATGGGCTTTCTCTTTTCCTTTTTAAATACAAACATAAAAATATCTGTTGACTATAATCAATGCAAACTGCTGATTTTCACCAAAAATTAATTATATAAGGCTGACAAGTACATACTGAAAAAATTTCTGCAGGATAAACCAGGATAAACACCCCCCCAACACGTGCCAGACCGATAAAGAAAAGTAAAATCTAACAATTAAAACAGATGTGTCTAAAGAATTGAAGCAGAACTGCCCAGGATTGTAACTTTTCAGTATTCTAGAATCAAGAAAAGAGTTATAGCCTGACAGCATGTAAAACAACTGAAATATGAAATTAATACTTTCTCTAAACTGAAGACTACAATAACAATCTCCTGGCTGTCACCCATTGACTATGTATACAATTACCACGGTGCCTACTACTAGAAAAGTAGGAGGCAATTCAAAACAAAAATTGGGTCTGTCAGACTAGATACTGTAAGATTTATTCTTGTCAAAGATCTGTAGGCGACAAATAATAATTGAAGTTCAAGCAGTTTTTAAAAAAAAAAAAAAAAAGAAGTCTGTGGAATAAGAGGAGCCTTTTTCCTTTTTTTTTAAAGGTCTAAAACTGCTGTAGAAATCTGCAAGTCAATCACCTTGTCACCATTAGCAAGGAAAACAGTTGAAAGCCATTCTGACAGGCAAGGTAGAAAGAAACAAATATTTGTAACGTAATAGAAAATAACTGGTAGAAATTTAGAAAAGAAAAATCTGCCTAACTACTCTCCTTGACTTTTCTGAGGTTACAGAGAGGGTTGATGATGGTAGTGTAAAATGGCATAATTTATTTGGATTTCCAGAGTGCTGGCAATGAAATTTAATGTTTTAAAGGTAAGAGCTATAGGGACGGACAAAGACCTAAATTTAAGTACCAAGAGAGAAAAGAAAAAGAAAAAGGAATGGTTAGTAAGGAGGAATTACCTACACCAGCAAAGCCCAAACCTTATCTTGTGCAGTTCATGTCAATTTGACTTGCTACTTTTAACTCAATACAAATGATCAGACAAGTGAAAAATAAAGAATTCTAAATTAGAGACAATCAGAGCAAACACTGTCCCACAGGGAGAATAATCAAAGTCTAGAAAGACTGGCAAAGCATATTTATTGTCACTGCACTGAAGGAAAAAAACCCAACAATGTACCGGGTACCTCACATTGTTAAAACGCTACAAACCCCTATGATTCTAGTCCTAGTTGTCTTCAGTCCTACTTCTTAATTTAGAATGACAAAGAAGAGTAACTTTTTCCAAATGCAATCCACTTTCCCTCACTTAAAGTAAAATATAATGCAACGATCCCGAACCTTTGATATACACAGTTTAAGGGATACCTTAAAAACTCCACTGAAGACATATTTGACAGGGAGAGTTTCTAATGCTACAGAATGCTGAGATTTGCAAAATCCAGACATGCATTTCTTTTCATTGATATTAAGCTCTCATTTATTAACTTAATTCAATGCCATGGAACTCATACAGTTGTAAAAGCTTTCAGTTAAACTTCTTTCTCCCCGGGATTTTCAGAATTTCAGTGTAAGCTGTCTGCAGGACTTTTTTTGCACACAGAGCAGTGTAACAAGCCTTTAACCAACAGTTCCCCCCCCATTCCCCCAAATATTCATTAGATATTGCTCGCTCAAAATTTAGATAAAGCATTTCCACTAGATTTTCCAATTATTCATAATCTCAACATTACCTAAAATTGGTGCTAGGAAGTCCATTGCCAGCAATGTGTGTATTTGTGTATGTGCATGACAGAGACACATTTTTATGCTGATCCCACCAAGATCACAAAGTAGACATTATGACTTCTCCCTTTGGACAATGAAACAAACATCTGCTTGTTCAATGAAAATATATATAATTCTGAATTACCAAAATCAACCCAACTTGAATGACTCAATCAACAGGAGGAGAAGTTTCTGTGAATGACGGGACTGTCCTTTGGAGATATGTAATCTGGGCTGCCTATCTCTCAATTCTCCTTTACCTCCTCAACAACTTTAGATGCATAAATAAAATCTAGGACATTCCGTTTATATTTTTAACTTCAAACCAGGCATGAGAGAAAGCATTTTGCTGAATGTCAAGCTCACACAAATATTATGCATTAAAAATGTAGTTGCAAGACCATTTTTTGAGGTTTAAGTTCCATTAATCACGTTGCCTCTAGCGGGGATGGCTGGATTTCACTCTAAATAGTTCGTATCCATGCAGCAAAGTCTACCATTGCCATTCCATTTTTCCCCTCCCTCCTCACCACTACTGGAAAAAAAAGGGTAGCTATTCACACTAGCAAGGATGAAGGCTTACAGAAAGCTCTTATGTTACTCAGCAACCAGGCAACAAAATGGCAGATGAAATTAAATGTTGATGAATGTCAAGTGATGCACATGGGAAAAAACAAATGCAACTTCCCATGCCTGTGCAGAGCTTGGTCTTAGGATGCAAGAACAAGATCCTGGGCTTATCACACCGTGCTGTGAGAACATCAGCTCAATGCTCAGCAGCAATTAAAAAAGAAACAGGAAGCTGGGAATTATTAGGAAAGGAATAGAGAAGAAAATAAAAGATAGAAGTATGTCACTGTATAAATTGATGATCTCTGTGCATCTTGAAAACTGTGTGAAGGTCTGGTACCCTCATCTTGAAAAATTATCACAGCACTGAAAAGCTACAGAAAAGGGCAAAAAAGATGATCTTTGCTATAGAATAACTTTCTGCACACAATTAAATTTGAGATCTTCTTCCTCACAAAGAGAGAGCTGAGCGCAGACATACTTGTGGTCTATAAAACCATGAGCAGCTTGGAGAGGGCGAAGAGAGATGGACTGTCCCATTCAGGGCAGGAGCTGGGTGCCTTCAGACAGCCCTAGCAGGTTCCAGGCTTGAAATCAGAGAAAGGAATCACTGAATTTTTTTACACAATATGAAGTTAATCTGTTAAATCCCTCCCACTGTGGATGCTAAAAGTTTGTGAGTAAAAAATTGCTGGATTAATGCAAGTTACTAGAGGCTGGGAGGGTTTTTGGGGAAAATTCTCTTTTTGATTGCTGATTCTCCTCTTTCTATGGCTTCTGCTGTTGTCATTTGTCAGAGCAAGTACACTAGACTGGTTTGAGCTCTGGACTGACCCTGTACGGGCAATTTTATTAAGAACTGCCACAAATGAAATGCATCATTAAAAGAAAAGGGGAGCTATTGGACTGAAAGGTGGGCGGATGATCATAACATGCTGAATAACCCTAAAAAATGGCTCAAACAAATGCTTTTCCCTGGAAGATTTATAAATAACCACAACTGTCTATATGCTATCAATAACACATAACAAAAAGCCAGGTCAGCCTTTTCATTTGTGACATCCTCCTTTTCTTCTTCACCCAGTTCCAGGCTAATGTAGTTTGATTTGAAAAATAAATGCCCACAGGGATTGCACCCAGGTGCTGCCTCACACCTGCAGTGAAAGCACAAGGTTTCCCTAGGACAGACCTATCCTACAGGTAAATGATGATGTCAAATCCCAGTTCTCTTTACCCTACACCCCAAAGTACCGTGTGCTGCAACCACTGAGTACCCAAAACGACGGTTTCAGACCCTGGGGCACAGACTCTGCCCTTTGGTACCTCACTGGAATAAATGTTGGTTTATTGCTTTAAGTACAAATGTATCAAATACACCAGTTTAAAACAATAATCATCCTGAGGAAGAAATGGAGATTGAAGACCGGTGGCAAAATTAAGCTGGGGGAACACTTCCTTGTTAGTGGTCTTTGTTTCCACACTTGTGCTCAGCTCCTGTAAGGATCATTGCAAAGGGAAACCCTCTCCATACCTTTTTTTCTCTTTTCTTTTAGCAAACATGGGTTCAGCTGTTCCAGGGGACAACACAGCAGCACTCCTTGTTTAAAAGGTACTCTCTTGATCACCTAAGGCAGTACAACCAGCTGACACTATCAATGCTGGCCATCCTTTACTTCAATATAGCCACACTATGGACAGCCATACACCTCTTGTGCCTCCCTTTCGAGCAGAACTGCAGCACTGGCACCAGCATCCAGGGCTGGATACAGAACTACAACCACAGCTCTCAAAAACATCTACTAGGAGGACGGAGTTAACAGGGGAGCCCTCAGTCTAACACTAATCATCCTGTTGGAAAAGCAGACAAACACAAAAACCCACCCCAGAAACATATTTCTTTGGGGTTTTGTTATTGATCTTCCCGTTTTCGTCAGTTAAAATCCCCTTAGGGTGGATATATCCCAGCCTTTTTTAATTCCTCTTGTCATTCATTAAAAAAAAAAACCAACCACAAAAATCATTCAGAAAAAAAAAAAAAAAAAAAGGAAAAGAGAAGGAGCCTTCCCTTCTTGAAAGGATTTTAAACCTGTGTTTGAACTGATTTTCAAAAGAGAGGGGGCTTTAGTTACCCTCTGATACCAGGTCTGGTTGAACGGTATTCAATACCACTCAGCACCATCTCTTTCTGAAGACCGTGTCTTGGGTTACTGCCAACGTCCTTGATCAGAGCACAGAAGCATTTACTTAGGAAAATAACATTAAATGGCAGCCCATGGCAACAATAACAGCTCTATTGCCAGAATACACTCGCAGAGGATGCATGGGTGGCTCGATGGCCCTGAACACTTAAGTACATTTTTTTTTCCTTTCAATTCCCTCTGGTACATTAATTTTTATTGATAGCTTATAGCTATGGCAAGTGGTCTTGGTTTTACTAACTTGCAGGACTGGAGAATATCACTGATGTGGAAAAAAAAGCCCAACATAACAACAAGCTGCCTGGCCACCAGACTGCGTGTTTGGATTTTTGAACCACAAACCTTTATTAAATTAGAAGAGCAACTGTTCTTCCCTCCCCTACTTTATCTGCTCACTTCACTAATTTCACCAAAGTGTTACTTGATTTGCTCTGCAGACCCGGGTATAAAGTGATTTGGGAAATGCACATTTTCTCGTCTTTCACAATCTACTCTTAATGGGCCGGCTGCATCCTAAGGAAAATTCTATAAATGCATAATGTTACACAAGTTGCAGGGAGAAAGAAAACAAACTTTACTTTCTTACAAAGAATTCTGATAGTGCTTAATATCGATTCCTGTATCTCTGTAAATTTTACAAAGATGCGTCTGTGCCCAGTTTTATCCTAAAAACTTGATCTAGTAAAACAAAGCAGAAACTTATCTGATCATTAAATAACTGATTTGTGACAAAAGGATTAGGAAAAAATGATTACAGCATCCAAGTGCAGAGAGTTCTCACTGACCAGGTCTGTAATCAAGCACTTCCAGAGCCCATGCTGGAGATTAGCCCTTGATTTCTGGTGTTAATGGATCATGCTGAGGTTTGTTTGGTTTTTCCCACTGAAATCTTAGGGGACATTATGTTAATTCAGACCGAATGCAATTTCTGTTATTTCTACATATGTGACATAAAAATGACCTTGCATTGTTACACAGCAACACAGCTGCATATTGGTGGCAAGAAATCTGGAACATGCTGAAATTGCTGAGTCAAGCCTTTAAAAGTAACACACACATTAGTAATGCTAATGATACTCAAAAAAAAAAGTGTTAAAAAATAATAAATCAGTGCTTTCCAATTCTTCCATTACAAAAACCAGAGCTCTTATAAAAGGTGTAATCTTTCACCAAAAATGAAATCAGCTCTGCCTTCACGTTCACCCCTTCACAAGGGGTCTTTGGGCACTACACTATGCAATGAAATACCACTCATCGTGTTTGTACCTAAAAGACAAAAAATAAAGCTAAGATTGAGAATGGGGCTCATCTTCACTCCTAAAAAACCAACGGGAGTTTGGATCAGGTTGTGAAGGATTAGGCTAACAAAAATCATTTCACAAGCACCTTCTTTCCCAACTAATCAATGATTACACAGTCTGACATAGTAATTACCTAAGCTACTCTCCATTTTACGGCACATATAGACAAGGGCTCAAAAGGAACCTCGGGTTTGCACACACTCCGGGCACACTGGGACAGCTTGTGACCACTCCAGGTCCAACTGCAGGACATTGCTAAGGTTTTTTAGAAAATGAAAGATAAAAGCTCCTTTAATTTAATAATGCGCCTAGTTTTCATTTGTGTACTCTCATCTTTGTTTTGCCTTTTTTCAACATTTGAATACTCTGAAAGGAAGTAATGAAACCTGACTAATCAGCATTTTCAGAGATGAATCTGATCTCCAGGAGCTCTTTGGGAAAAATGATTGAGGCACATGGTTTTTCTAGTTCTGATTAGGAATCTGCAACCAAAAATTATGTTTACATAAAAAAAACTTAAACATTATCAACAGCATTTAGCACTGCAGAATTGGTACTAATGACAAAAATGAAGTATGAGTGGATCGCATTTTAAATTTTTAATATTTGAAACAACAACAACAAATCTTTTCCCTTTTAACCACAAGAGCTATGACTTCCTGATGAAAATCCCAAAGGTATTTTCTTCTTCTCTGGAAGGCATATTTCCCTCTAATTAAGGCGAAGTGAAAGGATGAAGCAGAACCCGACTGCTTTCTGCAGCTCTCGCTGTTCTTTAGAGACTGCAGAAAGAAATTTCCCCTGTAAAGATTTTTTGCTATGATTTTAGTGCCTGTTCCCAAACTAGGGTCCCGGCCCTTCACTCAGTGACGTGTCTCTCACGGGAAGTAGTGACTGTATAGAGGTGAGCTCTGTACTGCCCAACCTGCTTGTTTTGGCACAGTAGAAATGCTCAGGACGGGCTCAGGACCGTATCTTTTAAGGCCTGGACTGAAGCAAAATATTGATTAGGACTGCTTTTAACGTGCTTCCTAAATTAATGTTTGCTTTTCTTTCTTTTCCTCCAAGGCTTCCCTGTAGCTGAATTTTAGAAGCAGCTTAGCAGCACTGAAAAAAATCAGATCTATATGTGAGGTTTCCTATTCATTTTAACTGAATTGAGAAACACCTTTTGTAACAGTGAGAGATAAAGAGGGAAGAGAGAGATTGTTCTCCAATCCCATAAAAAAATCTTGGCAAACACTTCTGCTACACTTAGATGGAATAAGAGATACAGCAGATATTTTGCCATTTGTTTCCTGGGTTTTTGACTGGCCGTAGCACTAAGGGAACCGTTACCATAAACATCACTGAATTGCTCGAGGAAATTTTATTGTCTGGCAGATTCACAAATTGAAATCGATCTTCATTCTACCAATACCAGTTTTGCCAAAGTTTCTGCAAAGACGACACAACAAAGCGTGGAAGCCTTTTGGGTTACTTCTGATTAAATTCATACCATTTGTCTTGAAACACAAGTTTTTTTTCTTTTTTTTTTTTCTCACCTGACTGCAACATATAATTTTAGTCAGCTAACACTAAATTAGACACCCACTCAGATTTATTATGATAAGAACATTCAGTAAGCTAATTTCAAGATGATGACTCCTATAAATTCTTATAATTTATTATTTAGTACTTTGGTTTTTAATCATTAAGTACGTGAAGACTTTGTAGGTCAAACCTGTATTAATGAAGACAGTAATCTATTTTTCAAACTCTCTGCTCCTCACCCACCTTTCAAATTGTAAATTAACAGAAATATCTTTAAACATATGTAGAAGAACAAAGGGAAAAATTGGGAGTATTTGCAGCACCATTTAGCTAACCATTCCTGAGACCGTGTCTATTAAATCCATTTCCTCACAATTTTTGCAACTCTTACCAAAGGGAATGCTGAAATCAAACAAAACAAAAGATAGTCCTTAAATGAGCAATTTTAATAATCAGAACAGCAGAAATGAATTGAAATTATGCAAGCATAAGCATTAAAGTTTTCATTAGATTGTTACATTAGCACAAATGAGGTCATTTAGAAGAACTTTCTCTTGCCGGCCACAGGTTTCTGAAACTTAAATATTAACCATATGAATTTTTTAAGAAGCAAGTAAAGATTTCAGAGCAGAACTTGTCTTTCACTGGAGCACAGATTGCCTACTGATTCTCTTATTCCAGCCAGGCTGGAGGGAGCTCCGCTGCCACACTGGCCTCTGACTATTTGAAATGATCATTCTGATTTTACGCATGCTGGTCCTCAGCACATATTGACCTTTTACTTATTATGCTACATCTGGTTTTACATCTAATGTTTCATTGTCCTCCATTCTCTGGTGCTTCATCCCCCGTGGGACCTTTAATCCTTACAACAACACTGGACATTCTTTGCAGGAATCCATCGGGACTGAAAATGGGAATATATCGCACAGAGTCTGGCATATTAAACTATTCAAGAATGCTGTAAATCAGTTGAAATGTATTTTTAGGAAGAGCTCCTATAACTATTGCAGATCTCACACGCATGCATCTATTTTTCGTCCGCTGTTGCAAACTTAGTGATTCATTTGTTACTGGGAATAATAGCTGTGTCATTTCTTCCTGCAATTAATAAAGCTTTGTGTCATGTGTACCTAGTAAATGAAATTCACACCGGGAAACAAAGCACTGCAAACAAAATGCACTTGCTAGAGCTGAATCAGGTTACCAATGGTTCACTGGTCTTTTCTTCTTGTAACCTTCCAACACGGGAACAAATATTTATGGAAAATATTTAATACTGTGCATGCAACATTGCAGAATTTTTATTCAGCCTGTAGACGAATCACTCAATTGTCAAAAACATATTTGGTTTGGTGGAAAGCATGTGAAAGAAGTCTCACCTTCACTCAGATGTATGGAAAAGAACATGGAAGAATATCAAAGCAGGAATAAGAGATTTAAAAACTGTAATCCTTTCAGCACAGACTGATTTAGCCATAGGACAAACCACTGGCAATCATCACATTATACCTATGACTAAAGAAATAGGCATTTCCTTGGTCCTCCATTATTTCCACTATTATAAGCTCTGCCAAAAGGATAGTGTCTCAAAAGGGTTTGGGGGGCTCTCAGGGGACAGGAACGAAGGGTGGAAAACACAAAAGGAACTGGTCTTACTTGTGGCCAGGAAAAGAAATGAAACAAATGGAAACCTGCAAGTCAGCATCTCTGTAGGTGCCCCAGGGCCAAGAGGTGTAAATAAGCCACAGTCCAAGTGGAGGTGGCACTGCCCACCTCCAGAGGATGGAAACGAGAACTAGGAGAAACAGCGTTAGTTCAAGGACTGCATTTTTAAGTTTTTAACAATTTCATGCTCAAGAAAGCATCAGGAAAACAGGTAAGAAAGCACATGTCATTGTAGTGCTGTCCTTGAACGGGTGCACCCTCCCTCTCTGCTGGGTTTGTAAGTGTACATACAATGCACTGCAGCAAGACTGGAGGTTTCCAAACCAGACCAGGTCCACCACCCATCTCAGTGGGAACATGCACCAGGGGCACTCATCCACAGAGCCTGGAGGAAACCTTAGTTAACTC
>BJBW01003468.1:0-19325 GCA_004320125.1 Scolopax mira
CAGCGCAGCGGGATGGCCCTGCAGCAGCAGCCACCAGCCTGGTCAGGGGAGATGTCATAGAATCATCTGGGCCAGAAGGGACCTCCAAAGGCCATCTAGTCCAAACCCCTCACAGTCAGCAGGGACACCCCCAACTAGACCAGGTTGCCCAGGGCCTTGTCGAGCCTCACCTTGAATGTCTCCAGGGAAGGAGCCTCAACCACCTCCCTGGGCAACCTCTTCCAGTGCTCCTCCACCCTCATCAGAAAGAACTTATTCCTCAGATCTGATCTACATCTGCTTTTCTTCAGTTTAAGCCCATCACCCCTCGTCCTGTCACTGCAGGCATTTGTAAACAGGCTCTCCCCAGCCTTCCTGTAGCCCCTTCAGGTATTGGAAGGCCACTATTAGATCTTCCCGGAGCTTCCTCTTCTCCAGGCTGAACAAGCCCAGCTCCCTCAGCCTGTCCTCGGAGCAGAAGGGCTCCAACCCCCTGATCATTTTCATGGCTCTCCTCTGGACCCACTCCATCAGGTCCATGTCTGTCTTATATTGAGGTCTCCAGTCCTGCACACAGTGCTACAGATGAGGTCTCACCACAGTCAAGTGGCAGAATCACATCTCTGGACCTGCATGTCCCCTCGAGGCCACTGGGTGTCAGCTCAGGGGTGGAAACATCAGGTCAGTCATCGCTCTCCCATTGCCTTTGGGCTCTCCCTTCTCCATCACAGAGAACACCATCACTCTGCCCATTACAAGGGCATCATCCCATACCCTGCCTTTAAATCTCACCAGCAATACAGTGCAGAGCTCGTACATCTGTAACAAATAGAGCTCTAGGGCACAGCTTAACTACCTGCCCTCCTCTTCCTCATCTCAGCCCCCGAAACATCTGTTTTCCCAGCCCTGACATGGTGAGCTCAGGCTGGACTGCTGCCTTAAATCTCCCCTGGAGGAGTCTTCATTAGGAGGTGAAGATGATGGCTGAGATGTGGCCACCACAACAGCCCCTCCAGCGTTGGTAGGTGTCACAGGGAGCCCCTTCTCCTTGACCCCTCCCTTGCCGTTTCCTGTTGTTAGCTCAAACCTAGGCTGTTTGTTTCCCCTGCCAAAACCTCTTCTCCAGCAGTTCTGGACCACATCACCCAGAGCAGTTTAGCTGGGAGGCTGTTGGGACCACAACCCCTTACATTCGCAGTTCTTAATGTTTCCTTACACTGTGCTGTCTGCCTTGGCTCCTCTTTCCAACTCACAGGCAAGGACATGACTGTTAAGTGACATAACCAGGGGTATCAAGCAGACAGTGGCAGCGTGGAGCTGGATCCACATCTCCAGGTTCACTCTAGGTGCCAGACCATCTTTCAGTCATGCTCAAAAGCCTCTTGTTATCACTGCAGAGAAAAGCATCCATGGATTAAGTTAGAGAAGCTTCAGAGGTTTACCTAAGTTAACACAGCAGGTAACAAGAAAGTCCAGGAGATATGAATTCAAGATGACTGCACAACCACACTTTTGATATTCTGATGGTATTAATCATTGGTACCATCAGTAATAAGTCCTGTCTCCTGTCTAGACTTGGAGGCCATACCCAGACTGCAGAGTCTGTGAAGCCAGCACAAAGGCTCACTTGAAAAGCTCTTTTTTTTTTTTTTGAACATGAAAGAAACTGAGAAAATAAAGATGGGTCCTTTGTTGCAGGACTGGAATTGCAGATACTAGATTTTCAAGTCTGACATCTATTTTTCTCCTCAGTTTTCACCAGGCAGAAGTTCTGCTTCTCACTGATCCTTAGGAGATTTGGTTTGGCAAAATCTTCTTGTTGGGGAACTCATGGGTAACCCCACACTCAGGCTTGTTGGACTTTTATCTGTCTTCATTTACTGACTCTCTCTCTCTGCATCCAACATGTCCCATCTGGGGATGTTGCGGTGCCGCCTGTGAAGGACCAGGAGCACTCAATGGACAGAAGCAAAGGGCTCCTGCCGCTGTAGGATGAAACCACGTCAGTAAAGATGTGAGCCAGGTGTATTAAGAGATAAAAACGAGTTAGAAATTCCCAAAGGGCTGCAGCTTGAGGCCATCTGCTCAGGAAAGGCAAGAGAGCAGAAATCATCAGGATCACGGACTGGAAATTACCCAAAGAACTGAGACACGGCTCCCAGAGGCAGAGAGGACACTGACATCACCTATAGAAATTTACACAAATCCCATTAATCACAGAATGCTGGGTTTGGACATGGGGTGAAGGCCAGCGGAGGCCAAGAGCCTGGGAACCTCACCCCGCACCAGCAGACCCCACTCAGCACCACACACCCCTCTGGGACATGAAACCCCTAGAGTCCTTCTGATTGCCAGAGAGAACCCAAAACCATTAGGATCCTTTTAGCTAATTAGGACAGTCTCACCATTGCCTCCTTCTTTGCTCCATTTCATTTTATTATATTAATAAAAAAAAGACTATATTTTCTTCCTAAACCACCTCAGATTTTTCTTCCGTCTAAATTCATCTGGGCTCTCTGCAATGTCACCAGGTCAGTTTGTGCTCCTGCTGCAATTCTAATTTTGTCAGCTTTCCATTTTCTAGGGACTTGGGGGATTTTTCTTTCTTTTCTTTTTTTTTCCCCCCCCTCCTTTTCCCCAAGTCAAAAATGATTTTGCATAACAGTAATAATGTTAATGGCCCTGCGTAGCACATCCAAATTTCAGCTGCAGCTAGGGAGAAATAAACATCTCATCTTTGCCCTGCTGTTTATCTACCCACAGCAGAGCCTGGTATCAGGTCAGAACCTGTAATTTCATTAACTTTATCACTCAGACACGCTTGTTGCTAGATGTCATTATTCAGCACATTGCTCCCATGTTTTCTTTGCACTGGGCTTCACTTCAGATGTTCCAGCACCGCGCAGGAGCATCCTTCCCATCCACATCTCGGAGACTCGGGAGGAAAGTTTGGCTCCTTGATCTGTGCTCTGCTCGCCCACGATTTGCACAATGTTTGTGTGGATCAACCTCCTGGGCAGGGACTTCTCTCCCATTTTAAAGGGCTGGACACGGCAGAGTCATCCAGTGCAACTCCCTGCTTGACCCGATCCATCCAGAAGCTCCACGTGGGGAATAAAAAACCCCATGTTCTTCCTTGTGGAAAGGGCAAACAAGCCTGAGAGCAGGGGATGCAGCGATCCCCAGCGATGGGAATTGCGCACTGCTAGCACAACCCAGCACCTGCAAATCACAGAATCGTAGAATCATGGAATGGTTAGAGTTGGAAGGGACCTTAAAGATCATCAAGTTCCAACCCCCCTGCCCTGGGCAGGGACACCTCCCACCAGACCAGGTTGCTCAAAGCCCCATCCAACCTGGCCTTGAACCCCTCCAGGGATGGGGCAGCCACAGCTTCTCTGGGCAACCTGGGCCAGGCTCTCACCACCCTCACCGGAAAGAATTTCCTCCTGGTATCCAAATCAATCACTGCCTGGCCCACGGAGGAAAGCGAGCAGCTCAGGCAGGTGGAGGGCGAGCCGAAATGCTCCATCTTCATTGGATTTGCCATCCCTGGTAATTAATGCTGGGAAAGTGACACTTGAAACAGGCTTTAGTGACAGCCCCTGCGATGATACCGTTTGGAGCCTGCTGACACGTCCCAGCTGATGTCTTATCACAACACTGCACTGCAAGAGCAGCAACGAGAGCTTTTCCCTCAAGTGCTGATGGAATCCCCGGGAGCAGGCTCTGCTCCTCACCCAACCCCAGGTCATCACACCAAAACCTGGTGGCTCCGGCCAGGCAGCACCAGAGGGGATGGCTGACCTCATCCTTGAGCCAGGGCCATCCTCCAGCTGGGTTTGCCTTGACATATCCATCTTCTATCCACCTGTAAAACCAAGCAGAACTGATTTCCAGCCCCTGGGGATCTCTCCAGGTACATCAGTGTCTGCTCTCACCAACTGCAGAGTTTCTCACCCCACCTGCCACAGCCCCATGGGAATCTCAGCAGCATCTGCCGCCCGACGGCAGGTCCAAACCTCTGTGTGCACAGAACCTCCTCCACCCCACCTTTTTCACACATCTGCAAATCAGGTTGGAGCACTGGAGCACAAGCAGATATTTTTTTTTGGTGTCAAAATCCTAGATTTGACCTGCTCCATTGTCCTTGGCGATCCAGGCTCTGGCCTGGATATTTTCTTTATTCTTCAGCAGAGAGGAGTAACCAGCACATACTATTAGCTTGACTCCTTCAGGAAAGCCTCATCTGAGAACATCCATCTGGGAGTAAACACACGAGGACCCAGCACGGTTTGGAAGGCTGAGACCAGGCAAGGCACAAACCTGCCTTGATCCAAGGTGCAAAGCCCATCGGCGTCACGAGCTGAACTGTTGGGAGCATTTGTGATCAGATCTCACAGCCTGGGGTAGCTCTGGTCCTGCAACCCCAGCAGGGGGGGATTTTTCAGGCAGTATAAGAAGTTTTTACTGCCAATTCCTGAAGCCCTCAGATAGTTTAATATTCTGCCCTAGATCTTGTTTACTATTATATTTTGGAAAGGACTGAAATGCAGTTACTGCTGTCTTCCCCACTTGTGCAACTCTAAATAATTTATAGAAAAGCAAAATGAAGAAGAGAATGAAAGAATATGAAAGAATAAAAAAGGCAGCACAGTTACAAAATACGAAGGTTTTAATTTGTTCATTCTCATCGAGGAGAGGATTGAGGAAAAATCTCTTAACATCATGGGCCAGTAACATCCAGCCCTACCCAAAGGGGGATGCCAACAGGGATGCTCTGATCAGCTCTTGGAGACAGCAGATAGGCCCCTGGGCTCCTCCATGATTGTTTGAGAAATGAGATACGTATATGTATCATCACTGCAATAATCTTGCTTAAAAGAGGAAAGAGTAAAAAGCGCCTTAAGGACAGAAGAAACACAACCTCAGCCACCACTTCTGACCATCACAAGAGCTTTCCAGACATGATGCACCATCAGGGCTTTTGCCAGCTCCAATACTCAATGCTGCAGTGTCCTCCATGGAACCGAGGAGAATACCTGTCATCCTTGTACCTGTTCCACCCCTGTCCCCCAGCACTGCCACCGTGGGTGCACCAACAGGGCCCGCTCAGTTTTGATGGGAATCCCAGATGCTGATGGGAAGAAGGGAGGGATGGACCAGCATCACCCCAAGGGCCCCTTCCCTGCTCAGAGGGAGCCAGTTCATTCCTTCCTCACTCCTGCTGGAGCCACTCAGCAATTAGCACATATTTACTTTGCTTTTGTTTATTCAAATGCGTTCTACCATGTGTTGTAGGTGAGCAATATTAAATGGCTCCTAATAACATCTCCATAAGCAGAGTTGGGTGTTGCAGCTTCTGAGAGACAGACTTTAAAAACGCAGGCAGTCGGGTGTGCATTAGCCAAAAAGGCTCTGGGGAAAGCACCGACTGTTCTCTGGGTGGGAGGAATGACCCTCCCCGAGTCACTCAGAGGTACCCGTGCAGCCCAGACCCTGCTTGGCCCCTCTCAGTGATGGTTCCCCAAGCGCAGAGAGTGGGACAACACGGTCCAGAAGCACGGGTTTTGCCACACTTGAGAGAACAACTAAATAAAGAGCAACCAGACAAGACAGCTTTCTACAGGCTCTCGCACTGGCCTCCTCCAACAGCTCGAGTGCCTTCCAGCAGTGCATTAAGGGACACCACCAGCTTCCATCACCCATGGTTTGGTCTCTCCTCCTCTCCCAGATGAAGCCATAGAGGCTGACAGCAGGTAAGGTGCTTCCCCTGCTGCCAAGCCCTGGCTGTATGGACTCCCTGCCTGCTCCTCCATACCCAGTGCAACCAGCAATAGGTTCCATCATGTATACTGGGACCCCAGAAAATCCTGTCTGCCCTATTGCGCCCAACCTTTGGCTACTCTCTGTGCCGATGTGTTCAAGGCCAGGTTGGACAGTGCTTTGAGAAACCTGGTCTAGTGAGAGGTGTCCCTGCCCAGGGCAGAGGGTTGGATGATCTTTAAGGTCCCTTGATGATCTTTAAGGTCCCTTCCAACCCAAACCATTCTGTGATTCTATGTTGGACCCCTTTTCCCAGAGGGACCCCACCACTACTTTCTTTCTGAGCTGGGAAGCTTTGAGGAAAGGGACCAGAGCTGCTCCAAATCCCAGCCCAGCACCTTTAGGGAAGGCACAAATCATCCACAGCACCTCATCTGTCTGGGAACAAGCACCCCAGCCCAACTCTCACTGCCCAGCTCCCCACAGCTACTGGCAGGGGATTTATACCTTACAACACCAGCATCACCCAGTGTTCTACTGTCCAAGCAACCAGCACCAAAGGGACAGGCAGCACTTATGGAATTACACAGGAACATACATTTATGGAACCTGCACTTATGAAATTACTTAGGCTTGTTTCTAACCTGACCTACAGATGCTATACAACGCTGTACCTGCCGTGCCAAACGCCGCGAGTGGGTAACGGTTCACATCTGGGGTCTGGGTCTGTCCATTGGATCCAGCTCTGAGCTCCTTCCCTCAATGAGAATTTTCCAATCTGCCGTTTCCAGGTCCGCACGGGGCTCCCACATGCTTGCCTTAAATCCACAGCCCCAACGACTTTGTTTGTGGGTGACTACAGGATCATTTGTCTGATTGCTCAGAGAATAAAGCACAGGGGATGCTTTGCCGCTCATGGAAAATACAGCTTTATGGAGCAGCTCCCGGAGGAGCAGCAAGGCTCAGCAGGCTGCACACCAGCACCTTCACTCACTAGAACTGATGCCCTGCTCGAGAGCAAGGCAACGAGCATTTCTGCCACCCAGAGAGTGAAGTCTGGCCTGATGGATGCCCGTGGGCCAGCACTCACCCACAGCCAGAAGTCAGGGTGAATCCCAGTATTTCCACCCCATTGAGCAGCCCCCACTGCAGAGCGGGAGCACACGCTCACGACGGCTCCTCGTGCTGCCCAGTGTAAGGTGCTGCATGAGCCCACGGCAAAAGAAAAACTCCCCTCCCCAGGGAAATGCTGGCTCTGCTCCCCAAAGGCATCCCTTGTCCTACCTGGGGTTTCACAGAGGTCTCTGCCATTGCTAGGACCAGATGCACCATCAAGCCTGAAAGCAGAGCCATCGGCTTCCCATCCCATCACGTCCACAGGCTCGTGCCAGAAATGGGAGATGGGTTTTGGAAGAGGATGGGGCGAAGGAGACAGGTCAAATCCTAGGAAGCAATACCTCCGTGGAGCTCCCAAGCACACAGCTCACACGCTCCTACAGCACCTGAACCAGCAGTGATGGGCACTTGGGGAACACCATGAGACCAGGGGACTTGGTCCGGGGCAGTGACAGCTGAGGGCTCACAGCTACCATGCCTCAGTTTCCCCAGCATCATCTCAGGAAGGGCAGCTGGAGGACAAGGGGTGCAAACCCTCTTGTAGATGACAACCAAGGACCAAAGCCTGAAGAGCCAAGTGCCAGCCACAGGGCCTATGCATGGACGAGCCCTCCTCTCTAGGTGACACTACACAGGACACACACTGCAAGAAGGAAAGGAGAGAGAGAAAAGCCACAAACCTTTCTTTTCGTAGTCAGGCTTCTCCTCCCCACCCCGGCCCAGGCTTTCCAGCGTCCGTGTCACTTGGCTGCCAAACTCATCCTCCCTGGTGCTTGGCTCTGCCCGCCGCGGCGTCTCCTCCTCCTCCTCATCCTCGTAGTCATCCAGGATGGGGGTCTCACGGATGGGCACCCCGATGACCGAGTTGTGGGCCTGGAGGCGCGAGTTGCGGAAGCTCTCGCGGGCCTGGGGGCCCAGCAGCACCGAGGGGATGTAGTGGATCTCGTGGGTGGCCTCGGTGCTGGCGCTCTTCTGCGGGATGCGGCGGCGCTTGTGCCAACGCCGCTGGGCGTACAGAGCCACTGTGAAGACCAGGAGGAGCAGGAGCAGCGCGATCAGCCCACCCTGTGGAGGAGAGCAAAGGGTCAGGAGGTGCAGGGATGGGCGAGGGGACGCAGCATCCATGGACTCTCTCCTCTTCCACCCCAGAGCACCCTTTCATCAACCTTCCATCAACTGCACATGGGTGAATTCATGAAGCAGCCATCTCTGGGGTGGGACATCACGGGCAAAAACAGGGTGCCAGAGGTGGCTTTTGGCCAGAAACAGTGAAGTGGCACCCCTGGGTCAGCTCTGCCCAAGTTATTTTACCCACTCTCCCAAGGACATTGTGTCCCTACCACATAACCTCTGGGTCCCCCCAGCCCAGCCATGCACACAGAGGCCAAGGTGAGCGAGCACCCCCTCCCACTCTGCACTGGGAGAAGGGAACGGAGGCAATCACGTCCACCACTTAGGAATAAAAAGCTCATTAAAACAGCCCAGGCAGCGTCAGGGGAGCAGTAAAGCTGCAGTAGAGTCACACAACATTTCACACCAACGACAGTGCAACAGCACCCCAGAACCACCGCTCCCCAGGGCACAGTTACCCCAGTGCCACCACTGCGGGTTGAGATTCACCCGTGTTTTCCATGAGACTTCTGCTGCAGACCTGGGAGCAGAGCACCACAGATTCCAGACAAAAACGTGCCTTGCAAAGCTCTCCTCTTCCCCCTCACTCCCATTTTTTTTTTTTTTTCAGTGCAGCTCCCAACTACATTACCATCCAAAATTAAAATTAAAACCAACCAAACTAACTACCTGTACTGAAAAAAACCCACTTTTCTAAATCTCTGTATGTGCATGGAATTGGTCTCTCCTCCTGAGGGAGCTGGGCTGGGAAGAGCTAAAGCCCTGCCTCTGGCTGCTCAGGAGGTTAAATTTGGCCACAGTGGCTCAACTCTGCGCAGGCAAAAGCCATGTATGTGCCAGCTTCCAGCTTCCTGATCTCTGCAGGTCGGAGCAATTTTATCCCATGGGAGAGAAGCAAAGCAAAGCAGGGTATGTAAATCAGGAGGGATGTGAGCAATGGGGGCTTTGCAGTGTGACATGGGGCAGCCAGGGAAGGGCAGGCGTTTCTTTGGCACAGGGGATGCCATGGCCCAGAACTTTACAGAGCATGAGAAAGCAGAGCTGAGACGTGTAAATATTTCATCTGCATTCGATACAAAGCTCTGTGCCGTACCCAAGAGCATGGCTCCAGCTCCTAGATGGGATCAGCTGTAAAGAGGTGGCATGGAACATCACAGCTCATGGCATGAGTTAGCCTCTCAGGAGTAGGAGAGGAGGAGAGACACTTCCCTGGACCAGCCTGACACCACAACCTGCCACAGAGAGGAGTCCAGCCTGGCATCTCCCATCAGGAACCCCTTCTCTCCCACCCCCAGCTGGTACTAACAGGAGCAGGGCTTGGGGATTCAGGACGACATTGCTCCTTGACTTCTCTAATTTGGGAAGGGCAGTTCAGCGGCCAGAGGATGCTCAGGGATCTCTGCATGGGAGAAGGGCAGGGCTTGCTGAACTGACCAGGTTCATGCCCTGTGGTACCACAGCACCCAAAGAACCAGTAGGATGAGGATCCTTCATGGCCTTCCATGCTCAGAAGCAAGAAAAGACATAGACACCTCAAGCTGGAAGAGGAGAAACAAGTCTCTTTGGGTCCTGACCACAGAGACCCGAAAGCATCACAGGAGCTTCCCAGTTCGAGGTACCTGGCATTAAACTGGGGCTGTTTCCGTGGAAAATTCCAGTTTTCTAGAGAGAAACCACAGCACACCAGACCCTCCAAAAGGGGAGAGCGGTGACAAGAACACAGCAGGGCCACAAATTTCAACACAACAAACCACACTGCAAAATCAGGGCCAGCTCGTGTGACAGTGTCCTTTCAGCAAAGGAAGGGCTGTGACCTTACAGAGGGGTTTCAGAACATCACTCATGGACACGACTACTAGGAAAAGCCTTCTCCAAAGCCTCACCGTCAGGCCACTGAGCTGCTGGGCTGGACATTGCTCATGCCTGGGTTCTCTCTACATCTGCACAGAACACCTATGGCACACACAGGCACTCGCCCTCCCCGGAAAAACACAACCTGAGACAACCCAGGTGCTCGGAAAAGGCCAGAGTGACCAAGAAAGCCCTGCATGAGGAGCTTGAGCACCCACCCCCAGTGCCGGGCACCCACCACCCAGTGCCAGGACCACCTGCCTGCCTGGGAAACAGCTTGGAGCAGATAAACCCATCAGCATATTGAATTAAAGATCTCTCTCCTCGGGAGGCATTACAAAAAGGTGCAAAAGCACAGAGATCATTACTGTCCTGTTCCCTCCCCACTTTGGGAACGACGGGTTGGCTCAAACAAGCCGAGGGCTCCCAGCCCACCCCGTCTGCAGCTCCCACATCCTTTGGGGATGAGCTAGAGGTCTCTGCTCTGCCCAGGGAAGGCTGGGGGTGCCCATGGCAGCCCCTGTGTGAACACTCGTGGGCTCACAGTCAGCAGCTCGGTTTCCATGTGCTCCTTCCATCCCTGACCTCGCGCCAGCAGCTGCTTATTTAACCACAATACACACACGCCAGGAGAGCTTCCTGGGGAAAAGCAGGGGGGGAAAGAAAAAAAAAAAGAGCAAAACTTAGGAAGCATTCGAGCCAGCCTCATTTTAATCTATTTTTCATGTTAAATTATCCAACTGAGGGAGCGGGAGAGAGAAAGGGGAAGGAAAGGATAATATGAGAAATGTTTTATTTGACAATGTGTCATTCGGAAACTGATTATTTCTGTCTCCGAGCTTTTTAATATTCCCAAACAATGGCCAAGCCACACAGGGATTTGGTATTCTAAGGCTGGATTTATAATACTCTGTTCTGCAGTGATAAGAACACGGGCCTTTAATCCTCTGAGCTGTGAACATGCATATTCTCCCATGTAATGTCCTTCCCGCCATGCTCCACGTGCCCCGTGCTGGCCAAGCAGGAGGAGGTCACCAGAGGATTGCCGAGACCCATGGGAAAGGAGGAGGGACAGGGGGAGGAGGAGGAGGGAGAAGAAGGCTGGCGGGGACAACCTACGCATGTGCAGAACTCATGGCTCATGGCACAGGAACGAATCTCAGCCGAAGCTGGAGAGCAGCAAGGCTAGGACTTATTTGAAGGACAGAAGGAAAACCCAATGGAAAAAGCCACCTTGAAGCCCAAGAAATGGGTGCTCCTATAAATTATAAAGGCTGCCAAGCTGCCGACATGGAAGATCATTGCTTTTTGGTCATCTGTTTGAGATACTGAACAATTTCTGAGCAGCAGGAGGATGGATGCCCTTCTTCGAACACATGGCACCACCCTTCACTACCAAAGCAGTGAAGGACAAGAGAGTCCTGTTGCTTCTCAGTGGTTGCCAGTGAGAGGTCGAGGAGTAACGGGCATAAGTTGGAACATAGGACATTCAACTCAACTATGAGAGAAAACTGCTTCACAGTGAGGGTGACAGAGCCCTGGAACAGGCTGCCCAGGGAGGTCGTGGAGTCCCCTTCTTTGGAAATTTTCATGACCCACCTGGATGCTCCTGAGTGACATGCTCTCGCTCTGGGCAATCCTGCTTCAGTGGGGGAGTTGGACTAGATGATCTCTACGGTCCCTTCCAACTCTAAAAAATTCAGTGAAGTTCTCTGTGTTCTCTTTCTTGCAACAGGCTCTGGTCTTTCCAGACTGTGCTTGGGCTCCTTGGCCAGCTCTGTTCCCCACCATGGATGTGGTGTGGCTCCCCCAGGTGTCCTGCAGCTTTGCAGTCAACCACAGCAGGCAGTCCAGCCCTCATGAGAGACAGCCCTGAGGATCTGCTGGCCACCACAGTAAAAAGGGCTGAAGTCACAGAAGAAGGTCCCAGGCAGGAGAAGAAGATGGTCTGGGCTGGAAAGAACTCTTACACCAAAGCAGCCCTTCTACGGGTCAAATAAAACCAGTGTAGAACAGCCCAGCATTCAGCCCAGTGCTGACCCAAATCTCTCTTGCTGCTTCCTCCAAACACCAATACAAAGGTTTGCCCTGGGGATAAAAGATCCTTATTTCTTTTTTAACTTTGAAGCCAATATTGCTCCAGCACGACACCCAAAACCAATTATAGTCCCACACTGTGGGACAACCAGCCCCATCCCTACCTACCAGCTACTGGGCAAAACGGGGGGGTCTCGCAGCCCGGGGCCATTGCTCCAAGGACAGTCCCTCAGACAGTCCCCCAGGCCCATACCCAGCACAAACCCTGCACAGACCCCCCCCCCCAAGGCTTCAGAGAGCCAGGGTGAACAGGACCCCAATGCTGGAGCATCACATTGCCCTGTGTCATCCCAGCAGGCGAACCACGGTAAGCAAACAGGTATCAGCAATAACCACACAGTCCTCAGAGCTCTTCACACTGTGTACTTTTTCTTTTCTTTCCTTTCTGGCCGTGAAGGTAATTAAACACTAGAACAATTTGCCAAGGTTGTAGTGGATTATCCATCACTGTCAGTTTTTTATTTATTTTTTCTTAAAAATCAAGCCTGGATGCTTTTAGAAAAGTTATGCCTTACTTCAAATGAAAAATAAAGGCTTCAGGAAATTCTTGTGCTCTGTGCAGCACTGGAGGGCAGAGCAGATAATCCCAGAGTTCCTTCTGGTCTTCCAGTCCCCCAATTTTTGCCTTCCTCCTCTTTATCAGTCAGAGCATTCAGCTCTAGAGCACCTTATCTCTCTTTCAAACATTTCATGGAATCATAGAATGGTTTGGGTTGGAAGGGACCTTAAAGATTGTCCAGTCCCACACCCTGCCATGGGAAGAAACACCTCCCACCAGACCAGGTTGCTCAAAGCCCTCTCCAACCTGGCCTTGAACACCTCCAGGGATGGGGCAGCCACAGCTTCTCTGGGCAACCTGGGCCACGCTCTCACCACCCTCACAGCAAAGAAGTTCTTCCCCAGATCTCATCGAAATCTCCCCTCTTTCAGATTAAAAACATTACCCCTTGTACTATGGCTCCTCTCCCTGATCAAGAGTCCCCCTCCAGTTTTACTGGAGCCCCTTTAGGGACTGTAAGGGGCTCTAAGGTCTCCACGGAGCCTTCTCTTCTCCAGCCAGAACACCCCCAACTCTCTCAGCCTGTCTTCACAGTAGAGGGGCTCCAGCCCCCCAGAGTATCTTCATGGCCTCCTCTGGACCTGCTCCAAAATTCCATCCCCTCCCAGGTCAACCCAGACACAGAGAGCACCACTGGACCATGGACATAATCCACCTAACACAGACCAAAGGGAGAGATGCCACCAGCAAGTACCATCCTTGGACCTCAGCACACAAACCTCTCCTGGCTCATCTCAGCCATTGCTGAGGGCTATAATAAAGCAGCACTCAATAAGCAGGTGTAGCAAACATTTGCATTAGGTTTTAGCCATGCTATAATTTGAGCTAACAGGTTTCTAATTAATTTAACTAAAAGGGTTGGTGAATAGCAGCACGGAGACCTGATAAATGCCAATTCACCACATGGAGGCTTGCTCCTGAGCCCAGGTCCTCCAAGGCCATGTCCCAGTATGAACCATGATCAGAGTTGGGATTATCCAAATTAGGCATTATAACAGTGGCTGTTAATTGGAAATCAATCCTCTTTGCCAAACCCCTTGGTGCAGCCAACTCACAGAAGATGCCCATCAATGCCCAGTTTGGTCAGGGGCACCCCAAGGTTGGTCAGGGGCAGGCCCAGGTCTGTCCATTCTCTCCCGCCCAATCCTACCAGCAGATCCCTTCCCCAGGCAAGACCCTGCACCAGGACCCCTGCGCCCACTCCCCAACCAAGCTACGCTCAGGACAACTTTGAAAGAAAAATACCACGTTTAACATGTTGGGTTGTGTGGCATCTGCTGCTTCTCCTTCCAGATCAAACCTCTGCGCCATATCACCTTCCTACGACTCCTTTGCCTTCTTGCTCTCTCTCTCTTTGCTGCACCTCTCAATTTCAATACTTCTTCTGCAAATCTTAATTAACATGCTGTTTGCACCATCTTTCAGATCATTAACGACAAAAAAATAAAGCTGATCTCTGCAGACATCTCTCCGAGTCTTCCCTCTCCTGCACGCTGCCATTTATCGTGACCTCCTCTGCACCCTGCTGCCTCCTCACCCTCCTGGGGCGCAGGAAATGCTCGCAGACAGCACACCATCCCTCCGGCACACCATCCCTCCGGCACACCATCCCTCCACCAGGCAAGAGAAAAGATGTTACAGAGTGTGTTCTTCCCTACAGCAGGAGTAACACAAGCCTCTGGCTGTCATCTCTATAATAAGGAAGTTTTGGTGTCTCCTGCAGAATCAAGGTTTCTGCACCCACAGCACTCCTGTCTGCCTCTCTGCCCTCCACACCTTGTATCTGTACACACTGGCCCATCACAACCAAGCGTGAAACGGCAGAAAAGGTCTGAGAAACACTGACATCCCTTCAGCTTTGTGATAAGAGATGGGCAGAAGAAAGAGGTCCCAGATCATAGAATGGTTTGGGTTAGAAGGTACCTTAAAGACCATCCAGTCCCATCCCCTGCCCTGGGCAGGGACACCTCCCACCAGACCAGATTGCTCAAAGCCCCATCCAACCTGGCCTTGAACCCCTCCAGGGATGGGGCAGCCACAGCTTCTCTGGCCAACCTGAGCCATGCTCTCACCACCCTCACAGCAAATAATTTCTTCCTGAGATCTAATCTAAAGCTCCCCTCTTTCAGTTTAAAACTGTGTTCCCTCTTGTCCTATGGCTCCACTCCCTGATCGAGAGTCCCTCCCTCACCAACTTTCGTGGAGCCCCTTTAGGGACTGGAAGGGGCTCTAAGGTCTCCCCAGAGCCTTCTCCTCTCCAGGTTGAACATCCCTAACTCCTCCAGCCCCCGGAGCATCTTTGTGGACTCCTCTGGACCCATTCCAATGGGTCCTTTTGTGTTGTGATCACTTTGCATATCATACAAGAGGACTGGGAAGGGTTCCTGAAGCCAACCAAAGGCATGCAAGAAGGGAGAGGATGGTAGAGAAACAGGGCTTTGGGAGAAGCAGTGACATCTCCCGTGAGAGAAAAACAGGGCTCATGGACAAAAATAGAGCAGTAACACCTGGAGTTCTCCTGTTTCAGGAGATGCTTACCTTGGCACAGACCTGACCAAGCCTGCTCGGTCCTTGCACAGCCTCTGCAGCAGAACGGATGTGACAACACACACCAAGGGTGAAAGGATGCTTGCTATCTTCCTGCATCCATGGTGGACGGCACAAGCAGTGAGGACCACTCAAGAAGAAATGCAACTGTAAGAAGCATAATGCTCCCAGGAGAGCTGGGACATCTGAATCACTGGAGGTTGCCTGTCCAAGATGCAGAGCAGTGCTGGCACCCCTCAGGGACAGGGACACTGAGGTCCTACCAGCTCCCTTCTCTTTCAGCTGTCTCTCCTGATGGCAGGCAGCTTCTTTCTGGAGGAGAGTTGTCCACCTCACCCATGAATCACAACCACCCTCTGACAGCACGTACCCCCACATGCTGTGGGGGGCAGCAAACAAGCCCATGGATGAGTGAGCATCAGGCAGGGAAAATGAGGCAGAGGAGGAAGGCAAGGACAGACAGCAAGTCAGGATGAAGGCAAGCGAGGAGATGAACACCAGGATTAAAAAAAGAAAAAACAAAAAAAAAAATACCCCAAAACCAGACCTCCAGAGAGGTCTGAACCCAGTCCCAATCTCAAAACCTCTCCATTCAAGACAGCAATGATACAGGGCAAATCTACTAAAAAATTACAGCATCTTTTCCCTGTACGCTTCAAATCCCCATTCAAGCACTGCTTCACCAAGGTGTTTAACCACACGCTTAACTTTAAATATGTGTTTAATTCCCATTACAGTCCATGAGACTGTAGCACACGCCTCAGCGCTTTGCTGAGCGGGGATGGCTGCTTGAATTGTGGCCTGAAGAGAACTATATTATGTCTCCCCCCCCTGCTTCTTTCCATAGCTCTAATGACATCATCGAGCTCCAGCGATGACAAGGCAGTATCTTTGGGTGGTGGTGTCACCTAACCTTGCCCAGAGGAGACAGCACCCATGAACCTCCATCTCTGAAAGGGCTTATACTGGTGCAGGATGTGGCCCAGGGGTTTGAAGGGAAGGGATCCCATGTCAGGTCCATATATATCCATCCCATGTGACTGCTCTGCTTGCCATGCCGTACGCACACGCATCGGGCATAAATTTAATAGCATATACAGTCCTGCAAAGCACAACACACACACGAGAGATGAGAGTTACAGTTGCTGTGGGAACCATAACTTTAAAATCTCTGACTCTTCCGCGTCGAAAAAGAATAATAAAATAACGCGTCAGACAAAAAGTCACATTTCCATATAATTCCTTTTTGGTTTTTTTTAAGCCACACTACGTTTTGTTTTGCTGTTTCATCCGAGAGAGGAAACAAAAAGGAGGAGTGAACCTGCCCATCAGCCTTTCCGTGCTGCTCAGCCGTGCAATGCCACGTTCCACAAATGTTTATTTGCAGGGTCTCCCAGGCACCGGCACCAAAACCCACAAACCTCCATCACACCCAACCTGCCTGCGTATCCCACGCCGCACATCTAGCTAGGCTAACCATTCCAAAGGACTCCTAATCCATTTTTATGACATGGGGGGGAAAAAAAAAATTAAAAAAAAAAAAAAATAAAAAATAAAAGGGCATTTATTTGCAAGAGGAGGATTGGAGGTGATTTTATTAAGCACCTGATTGCCAGCTCTTTTCAGAGGTGGAACGCAGATGGCATAAATTGTGATTTTAACGCACGCTAAACGGCTCACCTAAATTGGCTGACCCGCTAACCCAGAGCTTGCCCTCCGAGAGGGAAGATTTTAAAATTCATAAGGTCTCCTGCGTTCGTGCTCATGTTTCCCTGATGTGGGCAGAGTTGGCTGCGCTGAGACAAAAAACAAATGTTTTGGTGGGGTTTTTTTTGATTTTTCCGAGGAGTTTCCGTTACCTTCCAGGAGCCCCATCCCTCCTCCACACCCAACATGGTAGAGACATTTCCATGTCTTCCTCCCACTCGGCTCATTTACACCCAGGACCTGAATTGTGGTTTTGCCATATTCCAAAGGGGTGAAGAAAAAAAAAAAATCTACTCGAGTTAAGACCAAACAACATTGTCTTCAAATAGAAAAAAAGTCATCCCACCCCCAGCAAAGGCTGCCACGCGTTGGGTTGAGGGCACCAAGGGTTGTGCCAACACACAACACACCTTGTAATTAAACAAGGGGCTGAAGGTATTTCCCTCAAAGCCAGCAAACACAGAGCCATCACCTATGCCATGTCCTCCTCTGCCACCCTCTTCAGAGCAAATCCTGAACCCAAATAGCTCCAGGGGACCTGGCTTGGGCAAGGAGCACCCTAATGGGTGGCTGAGCTGCCCTGCGGTCACATCCCAGCTAAGGTGGCCTCTGCCAGAGGAAGGGAATTGGGAATCCACACAGTACCAAGGAGGACCACAAAACAGACTACATGTGGCCTTCCCAAATGAAAGAGAAGAGCAATGAAGTTCTCCAAGTCTCAGTTTTGGCTTGGTTTCACTGAAATCTCCTGTAACAGCAGCTTGACCATGACTGCTTTGCCTGACGCTAGTGGGGTGCACATCCCTGCCCTACTTCTCCTCTCGCCAGAGCTTCCCAAAGTGGTCACTTGGAAGATCCTCTTAATCAGACCCCTCCAAAACACCTGCAGGTTTGCACCTTGCACCCACCCGTCCCTGGGAAGCCCAAACCTACCTCGTCCCACACTTCACTCCTCACATTTCAGGGACTGACAACACTACCTACGGGAACATCTCATGAGGTTTCTCCAGACTTTCCTGCCCTGAGCTGTGGGCAAAGCCCTGGTGCACAGAGGTGGCCTTCTTCCAAATATCCATCCTAAACCTCCCCTGGTGCAACTTGAGGCTGTTTCCTCTTGGCCCATTGCCTGTTCCTTGGGAGAAGAGGCTGACCCCCCCTGGCTACACCCTCCTTTCAGGGAGTTGGAGAGAGTGAGAAGGTCTCTCCTCAGCCTCCTTTTCTCCAGGCTGAACACCCCCAGCTCCTTCAGCCTCTCCTCGCAAGACTTGTGCTCCAGACCCCTCACCAGCTCCATTGCCCTTCTCTGGACCCGCTCCAGCCTCTCAAGGTCTTTTTTTTATAGTGAGTGGCCCAAAACTGAACAACATTTTGCTCTGTTTGGACAACAAGGGCAGGAGAACATCCCCCAGAGCACGTGTACAAACCTCATCCTTGTGGCACCCAGGAGCCACCGCAGATTGAAGTGGCAATTACTACAGAGCCCTCCCAAAAATCACTGCCACTGCGGTATAGCCCTGCCAAACAAAGGTTTCACAAATGCTAAAGCGAGGCCTCAAATTACTAGGATTATTACAATATCTACCAGCAGAACATTCGCTAGCAAACGATGAAATATAATTAAAAATAAAGAACACTTGTCAGATAAATGAGTAACGTGTACTGCTCCCACAAAAGTACCTTTCTTGTTTTTTTAATAATTGTGTTTATCCGCTTCCTCACTAATTTACAAAAAATGCAGTTAATTCTCAGTAGATCTCACAACCATTAGTGCGAATTAATGCTGTTCCCACTGTATATTCTGCATATATTAAAAAAATATTAATCTAATAAGAGATGCACATCTGCAGATGAGGGAACATGAACACTATTCACATGCCTCCAGCTTCCAAGCACTGGTGGTGAGTGACACAGTACAACATCCTTTCTGCTCAATTAACCAGCTGGCTTCTGGGGGCTGCCAGATCTTGGACAGTTGTCCAGAAAAGGTGACAAAGGATGGAGAAAAAAGTCACTGCAGCCTTAAGGAAATTCTTGGAGCAGCCCAAGACCTCCAAGCCTTACTGATGGACCACGTCTCCTCTGCATTGGTGCATGCTGCTGCTCTGCACAGGGTGGAGCAAAGGCAGGTGAGAGACTGGAAAAAGGGTTTAGAGTTTATTTATGGAGCCAGGAGCTGATGGGAAGGCACATGGGAATGAAAGGAAAGAACTCTTTTTGACGGCGTTGTTTTTTTTTTTTTTTAACAGAATCACCTAGATTGGAAGGAACCTTTTAAGATCATCTAGTCAACCAATGAGAAAAAAAAAAAACACAAAAAACCCCAAGAAAACCAAACCAAAACACAAACCCCACAGCACACCCAAAACAACACCAACCCAACACTAATCCATATCCCCAAGTACCATGTCAACTCATCTCTTGAATACCTCCAGGGCTGGTGCCTCAACCACCTCCCTGGGCAGCCCATTCCAATGCCTGACAACCCTTTCAGGAAAGAAATATTTCCTAATATCTAACCTGGACCTCCCTTGGTCAACTCGAAGCCATTACCCCTTGTCCTGTCATCTGTGAC
>BJBW01003468.1:19553-60085 GCA_004320125.1 Scolopax mira
ACTGCTGGCTCATGTTCAGCCAACAGTCGACCAACACCCCCAGGTCCTTTTCTGCCAGGCAGCTCCAGCCATTCTTCCCCAAGCCTGCAGAACTGCCTGGGGTTGTTGTGACCCAAGTGCAGGACTCGGCACTTGGCCTTATTGAACCTCATTTCGTTAACAGTTTATTATTGAGCCTGTAGCTGGCAGCTGCTTTGGGAACAATCCAGCCTATTGTGTAAAATAAATAAATAAATAAATAAATCAATAAATAAATAAATCTGCCTTGCCGTATTAAAAGTGCAAGTATTTCAGCATAATGAAAATATCTTTCTGAAAAGCAGTGCTTTTCAGGGAGGGTGTTCAAACACAATACCAGGGCTAAAAGCTCCAGGCACATGTCTGTGTAGCGTTTGGCATCTGATGGTACTTGGTAACTCAGGCTACAGGAGCTACTCAGCACAGCCCCTCCTGTCCTGGAGAAAGGCCACCACTGGCACCTGGAGCATTGCACTCAGGAAGAAAACAAACCCAACAAAACCAAAAGTTTTATCAAATTGTGCACATATAAAATTTGAGAAATGCACTGTCATCCCCCCTCCCCTGGTGGGCTCGCTCAGTGCCACACACACATCAGGGTGCTGGATTTTTCTCTCCCTGTGTCCTCATCAGCAGAATTGATGACATTCCCTGCAGGACAGGTCACCAGCTGCCACCCCTTCCACCTCTGTTAGGGCTCAGGGCAATGCTCAGCCCCAAAAATCTTAGGGGGCCAGCTCAGCAGCCTGCCCAGTGCCCCAGCAAAGTCTGGGTGAGACCCAGGGCAGGGTAAGCAGTCATAGAGGTGTAAAAGTGGTTTTATTCCAAAGAGTTGCCCCAACTGGCAACAGTTTGTGTGCAGGACGCTCGGGGCAAGACATGCCCACCCATCTTCTGATTCCATCCCCCTGGCTGCACCCCTTGTCCCGAGAAAGCAGCAAGAATCACAGTGATGCCACCCACGTGCCACCACAATGACACCACTCCATGTGCTTAGAGGGACCGGGACAATGTGGGATTGGCATCCCCCAGCCTCACAGAGGGTTTGGAGCGTGTCCGAGCAGGTTGCACGTGTGGAAAGATGAAAGCTCCTTCCCAGATGGAGAGAGGAGTGAAGGACACAGCGATTACAGCCGGTTGACAGCAGCCCAGCTGCACCACACCGGGGGGGGGGGGACACCCACGATGGGAACGCTTCCCCATCCCACAACAGCTGGGAAAGTGCCCATTTGGAAACGGGAAAGAATTCGTTTCAACTAAGTGTGCCCGGTGCTCCAAACAAAACCAATTAATTCTCCCCATCTGAAAGATGATTAGCCAGGATATCTGGGTAAATGGATAATAACAAGCTAAGAACCTTCCCCCCCACACCAGCCTGACCCCTCAGGTCCCTGCTAAGGGGTGGCCACCAGCAGAGACAATGGCAGTAATTTTCCAGCTTTGCTCTCTCTCTTTTTTTTTTTTCCCCAGTTGGAACATGTTGATTGGCTAAAAAAACACTTTCCAATGGGGTATTTTTGGTGAAGAGCAGTCTCCAAGCCAAATCACGCATGGAGAAAAACAAAGATCTCAATTCCGCTGCCATTTTCTAATCAAATTTCCTTTTAACTAATTTGACAGGCCTGTTTTGAAAACCTAAATTTAAAGCTAAAATAAAGTTAGATTCCACTGCTAAATGGGAATCTAGACAAAATATTTCAAATGTTGCTAATAAAGCCCTTCTACTCACACCTTTTAGCTCACAAAACACCTCTCCACTCCTTCATTGCCGCTTCTGATGCCAACAGTGAGTAATGAGCTTTGGTTTGCTCCCACCCCCCACCATGCACATGCACCTCCCAATACCATGAAGTTGTCAGAGTTGGAAGGGACCTTCTAGAGATCATCCAGTCCAACTCCCCTGCCAAAGCAGGGTTGCCCAGAGCACATCACTCAGGAGCATCCAGGAGGGGCTTGAAGATCTCCAGAGAAGGGGACTCCACACCCTCCCTGGGCAGCCTCTGCCAGGGCTCTGCCACCCTCACCCCAAAGAAGTTCTTCCTCAGATTGGAGTGGAGTTTCCCATGTTCCAGCTTGTGCCCCTTGTCCCTCATCCTGTCACTGGGAACCACTGAAGAGTCCAGCTCCATCCTCCTTCAATGCACCCTTTAGACACTTAAAAGCACTAATAAGGTCTCCCCTCAGCTTTTTCTTTTCCAGGCTAAAGAGTCCCAGCTCTCTCAGCCATTCCTCATCAGGAAGATGCTCCAATCCTTCCATCATTTTTGTTGCCCTACACTGGACTCTCTCCAGTAGTTCCCTGTCCCTCTTGAACTGGGGAGCCCAGTTCAGTGCAGAGCAGAGGGGGAGAATGATCTCCCTCGATCTACTGGCCACACTCTTCCCTATGCAGCCCAGGATTCCATTGGCCCTCTTGGCCACCAGGGCACATTGCTGGCTCCTGGATAGTTTACTATCCACCAGGACCCCAGGAGTTTGGTTTTAGTTTCTGGGAGGCAGGAAAACCACCTCCTGCCCATCTTCATCACAGCTCACCCCAATGAGGTGCCCATCCCACCAGCTGGGCTGAGTTCACCAGAGCATATCTCATCTAAACAAAGCCCAGCCCATGCAACACTCCCATCTTCAGAGGAGACCTGGCTTCCTGCAGAAGAAACAGCTCTGCTCGAGGGGAAAAGCATGCATTGGAGACGAAAATACAGATGTGTGTTCCTGGAGAAGCTCGCCTGGCTGGCAAGGTGAAGGTGGGCAGCAAGGAGAGAGCCCCCAGGTAGAGAGAAGCATCCATTTGAGAGGCAGCGCAGATCAGCATGGGCTCCCCTTGTCTTTATGATCCTTACGTTTCTTATCCTCCCCTGACTCCAAACAAAAACGAACCTCTCAGTCCCCAGGTACTGGGCCGATGTCCTCAGCATCTGACCTCCTGTCAGGCTTTCATCACAAAAGAGTTATTTCCCCCAGGACAAAGGAAGACCAAAAAAGAACAGCATCCCCAGTATGTTGTATAGGCAGAGTGCTGGAAACTCGGTTCAACCTTTCAGGTCCATGCCTGTGTGGTCCTCGTCCAAGTCCCCAAACTCAGGGAGCCCAGAAAATGTCCAAAATCCCAAAGTATAGACAACCTTCCAGTCCATGGTTGGAGAGGACCTAGATGCGAGACCTTGTGAAATCATTGCCCCATGTGCCACCACAGCAGAATGTTACCAGAGGAGACTGAGGAGATGCTTAGCTCTTTGCAAGCCACCACCCTGAGCAATGCCTGGAAGCTGTTCACCAAGAACTTCGCTTGCAGCCAAGGAGACACGGTCCTCCTCCCACCCAATACTGACCTTCATTGAGCTTCTGTGGCCAGGCTTTCCACCCCAGTGCGGATTTTCCAGAGACAGCAGATGAGTCTGCAGGGCTAACCCACATCCCAGGATCTGAGACGCCATGGAGGGGACAGTCAGCACTGCCCAGACAAACTCAAGAAACCCTCTCTCCAAGGCAGGCAAATGTTTTCCATCAAAGAGTTTTCAAAACAAGCTCTTCTCTCCTAGCAGCCTCAACAGAGGGCTGGGACAGGCTCCAGCACACAAACAGGACCTCAGGAGCCCAAATGTGGCCATAGTCACTACGTGCAAGAACTAAGAAAACAAGGCGCAGGGCTCCACTCCCTCTCCCGTTTCAAGCAGCAGCCCACCCTTCCTTCTGTCCCTACCAAGTCCTGCTTCCAACACAGCCCCTCTCCTTAAGGCATCCCAGGGTACACCCAAGGACCTGAGCCACCTCTGACCACCAGCGAAGCTTGGCTGTGCCAAAGTAGCCACGCTGGTCCCCTCCTGCCCCTCTGGGGCTGCATGCTCAGCTCTGGGGAGAAGAGGCAGAGGCTGCAGGCTCTCACAAGCCCTAAAGCTGCTCCTTTCCCATCACCAGGTGCAAAGCACATTCATTGTTTTAACATTCCCAGCGACAGCTCAGGGCTCCTTTTCCAAAGGAGACTCAAGATAAAAATCTACGTGATGGCCAAGCAATTGCAGCAGGCGATTTAGTGTGATAGCCCTGGATTGCAGGAGGCGAGAAGAAAAAGTCCGTCCCAAGAGCACTAGATGCCCGTGGTGGAACAAAACCCATGTTCAGCCCCCGCCACAGCTCTATCTGGCCTAAAAAGCATTAAATCTCTGCACCCCAGTGTCCTTTTGGCAGGAATAGCCCTGTCTCTGTTTCACGGGAGCGGGACAAGGATAAATCCATAAATGCAAGGACAGATTTGTGACAGGGATCACAGAAGAGGAGCTAGGGTACTTATCTAGGACCAAGTGCACAAGCTGGATGCAGGGGTCTGTTTTAAAACCAGACACTGTTTAAAACCAGGCACAGAGTGAAAAAGAGCCACAGGGAATAAAAGCCCAGAACCAAGGGGTCTTCATCGCCCCAGCCTCTGGCACCAAAACTCAACATTTGTTTCAGGAACACGAAGAATGGATGTGGCTACGTGGAGCGTGGGCTTGGCCATTTTTCAAGAGACACCTTGGAAAGAAAAATACAAGGTGTATTTTTTTTCTTAAAAAAAAAGCAGATAGTCATTCTCCACACACACGTGTCTGTGACCTCTGGCCAAGGAGTCACGGGCAACACCAGGAGAGGAGGAGGATGTCACCCCACATTCCTGCACTCCACCTGGAGCAAGATACTTGGAGCTAAATCCTCGGAGCAAAACACTTACGGGAAAAGGATTTCCATCAATCACTTCCCACCACCTGCTCATTTAAATCAGTCCAAACACTGTAAAAGTTATTTGTAATATTAGGCTGCTGCAGAGTTGGGCTGAAGGCAGCATTTTAGAGGTGGGGTGGGCCGTGTGGGGCTGCTCCTCCCCGGGTCAGCCATGGGTTCAAGCCCACCTCTGATAGCACAGGTACCGCCCGGGGGACGGGGGAGTCTTGCAGAACAGGACAGAGAAACATCCATCACCAGCCACAAAGGGTTATTGCTCCTGCCCACGGGCAGAGCCAGGGATTCAATGACCTCTCCAAACCCTTTCCACTCAGGAGATCATAAGGAAAAGACATCCTCAACCTGACAAACCCAAGAGAAAGGCAGTTATCCCTAGAGCCTTCCAACTGATGCCAGTACCATTGACAGGGTGGGAGTTTTGGGGGTACTGAAACAACTTCCTCACTCAAAAAAAAAAAAAAAAAAACACACCAAGAAACCCACCCAAAAAACCACAACACTACACCTGCCAAAGCCAAACCACTCCGGCATTAACCTGAAAAACTTGTTTCAGAGGATGACAATGACAAATTAGCACAAGCCAAGGCTTCCCAGAGCAGACACTAGGCTTGTGCAGCCCGGGGCGTGCAGGTGATGCTGCCACTCACCCCCACCTCCCACCGGCCCCCAAACCCCGGGGGCCAAAGGCGCTGCCTGGGGAGGGTGGTTCAGTGCAGCGAAAAGCATCGATGGGTGCACAGGCAGCAAGAGCCATTCACTAACCCACTCCAAGTTCCACTTTTCCCTATTTGCACTGTCAGGATGTTTTCCAGCCCCGATAATTGTTTAAACCTGAAGCTCCTCAGAACAAAAACATACAATTAGCAATTCCCCCACCAATTAGCAAAGGAAGGAAGAAGTCCAAAGCACAATTTAAGTTCTGTGTAAAACAGAAAAGAGCAAAGAACTCGCTACATATGAATGAGATCAGACTAGAAAAATAAAGAAGTTATGGGTTCTATTTCTGTACATTGCACCCTCCAGATCCCAGCTCAGGAATATTATATAGATACATTAATATAGGGATATAAACACATATGTATATAAAGCGTATATTTCATATATGCACACAGAGAGACGTATAACATGGGGGAAGTGCCTTCGGTCACATGCCAGCTCTGCGTACCTGCCTGCCAAAGAGCCCTGGTGGGACACCCAGCCTTGGGATGCCAAGGGCTGATGGGACCCCAGGATCAGCCCATGCCCCCAGCCCTCCAGCTGCCACGCCGAGTGAGCGAGCAGTCACGCCAGAGCTCACATTGCCCATGCTTTGGAAAAGGTCAGGGAAGCATATGGTATGCACACTGGGTGCTGGAAGGAGAATGACCTCCTCCTTCTCTTCCTCAGCAATTTTTAGAGCCTTGTGCATCATGAGCCAGGTCTCCCCGGCTGGAGAGGAGAAGAGGAACAAGGGCATTTTTCTCCGCTATCAAACAAGATGAGAGACTCATGAACAGCCTCTGAGGCGACTCACAGTGATGCATTTAGAGCTTGTCTCAGAATCGAGTCCCAGCCCCCTTCTCTGGGATGGTCACACCACTGTCACCCCCCCCAAAGCCCCATGCTGAGGTCAGGCCTCACAGCTGGCAAGAGACACCAGGTTGCATGAGCAGTGATTGGGGAGACAAGGCACTTTCAAATCCAATTCACCCACATAAAATCCCTCCCCAAGGGATTTATCATTTCACTTGAGCATCGCTCAGGATCACATTGATCCAGGGGATGGGGCTGGCATTAAGGAGCTCCCTTTCACCTCCCTTCCCTGCAGAAACCCCCCCTGTGCCTCTACACCTCTCCCTTTATTCCTCCTCACGTCAAAGAAGGATGCTCCACAACCTTGCCAAGTGCACTGGGAAAAGCCTGAAGGACATAAAAACAACTCCTGAAGATTGATTTAGTACTGGTTACTGCTCTCCTGACCAACATCCAACATTCAGGGAACTGCTGGAGAGGGCACAGCAAAGGACCACAAAGATGATTAAGGGCCTGAAGCATCTCTCTTAGAACAAGAGGCTGAGGACTTGGGTCTTTTTAGTCTTGAGGAGAGAAGTCTGAGGGGGGGGATCTGATCAATGCTTACAAATACTTAAAGGGTAGGTGTCAGAAGGATGGGGCTGGTCTCTTCTCAGTGGTGCCCAGTGAGAGGAGAAGAAAAAATGGGCACAAACTTGAATATAAAAAGTTCTACCTAAACATGAGGAGGAACTTCTTTCATGTGAGAGTGGCAGAGCTCCGGAACAAGTTGCCCAGAGAGGTGGTGGAGTCTCCTTCTCTGGAGATATTCAAAACCTGCCTGGACAAGTTCCTGTGCAACCTGCTCTGGGTGGACCCACTTTGCTGGGGGGACTGGACTAGATGATCTCCAGAGAGCCCTTCCAACCCCATATGATCCCCATGCTGCTGCCTGACCTTGTGGGAAGCCACAGACCAGACATAGAAGAAAGGATGAGAAATATCTGCCTGTCACCACCTTCTCAGCCCTGAGAACCAGCAGAGCACAGGGACAAACAGAGCTCTGGCCCCACAGGGTCACCACTTAGAAGGGGGAGCAGGGGGTGTACAGACCCCCCCTTACAACGTAGGGGCTCTCCCCACTCCAAGAGAGGATGGGTTTTTTGAAGACATATGGCTTCTCTCCATACCTCAAGCCTCAGCTCCATCAGTTCCAAATTCCAGCTGCCTAAGCGGGTGTTGTTGGGTAGGGTTTTTTTTTTTTCAGATATTTCCTCTTTCTTTGAAATCATTTGGCTAATAAGATGAGCAGGTTGGGCTCATTTATTTTGGACACTGTTCTCGGGTCATTAGCAGAAAGGCTAATCATTGCATTGGCAGAAAATATCACTTCTGCTTCAGAGTTGGCTAGCTGGAGCAGAGAGAGAGGGAGCTTGACAGAGCCTTTTAAAGAAAATAATAAAAATTACAAAAAAAACCAAACCAACAACAACTTGCATGCCTCCAAAGTGGAATTTTCCTCTGCTGTTTCCCCAGGTACCCACCACCAGGATGAAGCAGGCAGACTTCATTGCCCGAGGCTGCTCGGAGAAGCTCCAGCTCTCTCCCACACACGTGCCACCTTCCAGGGCCCCGAGAGGGAGCAATGCTCCCACATCCCTTGCTGAGAGCTGTGACAACCTGCCCTGGCGATGCTCAGCCCTCTGGGAAAGGATGCCCTTCCTCACCCGCAGGCAAAGCCAGGCAGGAAGCTGGCAGCCCCAAAGCAGCAAGTAAACAAAACCTTTCTGGGATGGTTTGGGGTCAGGAGATGGTACCAGATGTGATGCCTACGCTCTGTTCGCAGCACCTGAGCACCTAAAGATACCTACAGAGAGTTGTTGGAGACATTTGAATAACAATTTGCATCCGGCGGGTGCCATTGGGGGATGCTGATCCACCAGGCATTTGCAGAGCTGAGGCCTGAATTTCCAGGAGAGATGGCAAAGCTGAGCCCTTTCCATTTCTCCCCCAGGAGAGGGGAAAGCAGAAGTAAAACACACAGCCCCATGAGACAGCCATGCTGAAACACAGCGACACTGCTGAGCAAAACTGTTTCCCCTGTTCAGTCTCTCCAAAACCACCTCTCACCAAGGCAGAAGAGGTGTCCTGCAGACACTCTGCCAGCGCAGGGACACGGGGCTGCTGCCATCTCACAGCCCTGCCCTAGAAAGGGCAGAAATGGGGTGCTGGAAGGTAGTGACAGCTGGATGGACACAGCACAGGTTGGCCCCTCCTTTCCCAGCACATCTCCTGCTGCCCTCCTCCAGATTCATCTGGCCCCAGATGTCCTGGCCGTGTGTGCTGCCAGCAATGCCATGACCTTGGCCACTCTCAGAGGCATCCCTGGGGTAAGGACAGGCTGGAGAGGCTCCCACCTCCCCAGGGATGCTCTCAGCAGCCATCCATCAGCTTCCTGCTCCCCTCCTGCTCTCTGTGGGGCCCCCGTTGGGAACCCCAACATCCTTGCCAAAGGGGAAGCAACCGAGCAGGGGGATGGGGTGGCAAAGGCTGGGAGAAGGCATACCAGAAATTTGCCCCCCCACACACACTCCTTGCTCCCCAAGGTGCTCCCAGCTTGCCTCAAGCCACACCATGCCACGCCAAAGATCTTCCCAGTAACCCCATGGGACCATCACACTGTGCTCCCCAGGCAAAGTCCGGAGACAAAAGGGGAACTGAGGCTTGCTCTGCAGGACAATCTAACCAGAGAAAGGGAAGAAGATTTGGGAGCTAATTTAGAGCGTAGATTTCCTAAGCCTTTTCAGACACTGAGGCTATTGGCAGGCAGTGTTACAGCCCCTGCCAGTCTCAGCAGCCACACAATGTCCTTCCCTTGGCAAGGGCAGCACCGGGGAAAAAATAACACACAAAAAACAAGGGACATGTGATGGAGAGCTTGGCTGGAGGCTGCCTCCCCTCACTGAACTGCATGCCAAGGAGGAAGAGCATGGAAAAAAAAAGTGAGACGTGGCCATTTGAAAAGGAAAGGAATTAAAAAAAAAAAAAAAAAAACCAAACCACCGAACAACCCACACCACTTTATTTTGCTACGGGAAATGTGGCTAAAGGAATGGAGATGGAGATGTGGTAGGAGGTGAGTGGATGCATCCTGGGGCCATCACGTTGGTGAGCGGCCAGGGCAAAGCCACTGCCTTTCCTGCATCCTCCAGCCAGCATAGGAGGATGCATCCCCATTTGTCATAGCTCCCCCTGCACCTCACACTGCTGTACAGAGTCCCCAAAGGCAAGCCCAAAGTCTCCCATCACTTGCCCCAGTGAGCCTGCAGAGATGAGCACTACCGGGTGCACAGGCTGGAGGGGAGCAGGAGGGAAACGGAGGGATTTTGGCTCAAAATCTCATGACCTGAAAAGGCAAGGTGGCTGTCAGAGAACCTCTGAGCCTCCTCTCCTTCACCTTCCTGGTAGTCGCCACCGAGGAGACCACAGCTGAGGATGCTGCAGTGGGAAGGAGCTCACCAGCACCCAGAGGGTACAGAAGGCAAAACCCTCCGTGGCTGGAACATTGTGGCCAGGAGCTGTGGCATCCCAGGGAAGGATGGGATGAGTCTGATGTTTAATTGCTTGTTTCAAAGGGAGAAGCAAGGAAGGAGAGCAACGGGGAGAGCAAAGCCATCCAACCCAGGAACAACCTGAGCATATCATATAGCTCTTCCCATCCAGGTGACAGCTCTGTCCCCATCTGCAGGGCAGCACTGTTAAACAGAACGGGATATATAACCCCCACCCAGCCACTGCAGCAGAACGGGTGATGGGAAAGCACTCCAGCATGGAAAGAGAACATGGCAAGAGACTTTATGTCAGCAGAGACACCCCAGACAACAGGCAAGGCACAGTCAGATGGAGTGTGATCACTTTAAAACAGCAGCTGGCAGAGATACACAGCACACAACAATGTTTAAAGTTGCTCTTCCCATCACTGTGCATCATGCTCAGCTGCCCTGTGCAATGGCTCCCATCCAGCCATGGGAGCAGAGCAGCCTGCCCACCCTATACACAGAGCTCTCTCCACACAGATCTTGTTTGACAAGACCAGGATCTCCACATGTTCTGTGGAGCACCCAAAGCCAGGTCATCTCCACCCAGGGCTACCTCCATCCATGAAGCCAAAGCCAGCCAGGAGGCACAGAAGCAGGGACATAAACCCTTCAAGGATCTTCAGCTGCCAAGGTCAATGCATCACCCCGATCTATCTTGGCTGGGGAGTGGGCACTTCCACACCAGCAGGAACAGCTCATGGATGCTGAGGCTGGTGACTGGGAGGGGGTACAAGGTCCAGGGGGAGGGTGTATAGGGATTGTCGTAGCCAAATCCCCAGCAGTCATTATCCTAAGGTAGGAGCAGCTGGGTTGAAAAATCTCTCCATGATTGCCCCAGGCTGCTGAAATGCTCCCACAGACCCCCACCTCCCTGCCATGGCTTGGGGAGGGGGAGGAACACAAACCAACAAACAGCCCAGCTCTTTCATGCCTTTCAGAGAGCACAAGGTAGAGGGGGAAGAAGAACCAGGTCACTTCACTCCTCTGGTTTGGCAAGGTTATTATTCCCCGATTCCCAGGGCTAAGCATCAGCTGCTAGAACAACCTGGCTGACGACCCCTCCTCCCTTGGCCCCCAGACAAGGGGAGGATGAGCTGGGCTGCACGGCAGAGGTGGTTCAAGTACACAAGGAGGGCAAAGAGAATTGGAAACAGCTCCACGCTACAGCTAGTGCTACAACATTCATCACAAGCATCCCAGGTGGATCTGGGAAAGAATGACCCCAAAAGCAGTATTGAGGATGCCTTGAAACACGGTCAAGGTAGCCCTCAAAGAAGGAGCTCGGATCTGTCCACCCAACCAGCATCCCCAAGCCCAAAGGGCATGCCCACAGAATGGATTTTCAAGATGTTTGCTATGAAACAGGACCAGTGACAAACTGGCTGTGTCGCCCCCAGCAAGTGACAAAACCAGTCCCTCTTTGCAGGGCACAGAAGGTGGGAAGAAAAGCTTCTCTGACCAGGCAGAGCACAGCTGCATCTTCATCCCCTCCCATAACCTCAGCTTAAGGGCACAAACCTCACCTGATGACTGGATGCTCAGCCAGACAGCCAAGAGGCACCTCACAGCTAGTTAGCTGGATGCTGCGGGGCGAGAGGAATCCTTGGCACTAAGTCAAGCCACAGGTCAACCTACCTGGAGCTGCTCTCTCATTTCTCTTTGTTTCTATGAGCCTCCCAGCAATCACTGCTTTTGTTTGCAGTTTGGAAACGAGCCTCTTCCTTACATAATCCCGATGCCAGGGATGGCTGGCTGGCACTGCTCCATCCCCTTGCCACTCTCCAAAAACCAGCATCCCAATATTCCTCCCCATCATCTCCCAACCGCCTGAGGTTGCACGCAGCTGAAGGACCATTTCTTCAGGGGGTTGCAGCTGTGCCTGAATCCACAAGGTCCTGAGAGGGTGTAGGGGACAGCGTGTAAACACTTTAGCATCCCAAGCTCCAACCCCACGCTCGTGGATTCCTGGCCATCCCAAGGATGTGGCGTGGGACCAGGTCCCTCAGAGCCCACACCGAGCCACATCCCAGCACAGGAGCTGGTGGGCGAGTTCAAATCATTAATTCCTGCAGCAGAGGGATTCTGACAGGCCTGGTGCTGGTGTGAATAATGATGGATCTCCACGAGAGGCCAAGCAAAACCTGCAGCTTAGTCGTACCCTGACAGTCTTTTTGGGGCATTAACCAGGGCCCTCCCTCCATCCAGCCATTCCACCCACTGCAATTTCACATCACTGACAGCTGCTGCAGCTCACAACCCAAATGGGGCTGCCTGTCCCTTTACTTCTGCCTTGTCAAACCCACTCTCCCCACCCAGACCTTTGCAGAACGATGCTCCCAAAACACTCCAATATTTGCAAAATAAGCAATAAATTCAACTCTGGGGCTGCTCTCTGCTCCCCCAGCCATTGCTGCCGTCACCACCTTGGTTTCACCCTGAGTCTCATGAGTTTGGTGCAACAAGGAAAACCCTGCCCACGACAGTGGGAGAGCTCTAGCCTGCCAAAGGGGAGGCTGAGGATGAGTTCAGAACCAGATATGCCTCTAGGAAGGGAAACAGAGATACCTGACATTCCTACAGCATCAGTCAGCTTTGCTGCATCCTCCTGCAGGGAGGTTTCTTGCCTCCCTCTCTGAAAAAAATAAAATAAGAGGGTTCTTCTGCCCTGAGGAGCTAGAAAGGAGGAGGCTAGAGGGGAAAACTGCTGGTTTCTCTGTTGGGTAAAGAGCAACACAATAAATAAAATGCCAAACCCCTGAAAACCAGGCATTTCCCAGCAGAGCTGGGGCTGATGCTCCCACTTGCTCCCTCTCCAGCCCCCACTACACTGAATCCAGGCCAGCCCTGGGGAGCTCCCACCAAGGGCACAGCCAGCCAGTCCAAAGAGCTCCCTTCCAAAATAATTATTTTCCTGCAGTTTTAGATAATTGGGTTTTATAAATAAGCACAAGTACTTCCTCCCCCCCCCAACCCTTTTCCTTTGCTGCACATGGTGAATACAATGCGGCTGCTCAGAGCTGGCAGAGACCTTTCAAGGCAGAAACAGAGCTGGCTCCCTCTTGTCCACGGGGGATGGAGGTGGGAGGGAGAAGGCAGAGTGGGAGCAGTGACAGGTAAAAATAACCACACTTGTCCTGATGTTGCTCCCAATTAAGCCAGTGGGAATTTTGCCCAACTTCCTACAGCAGCAAGAGCCACACACGCACATTAAAAAAAAAAAAAAAGCCCTCTGCAGCCTTATGACTAGAGAAAAATCACGTCTGCATGAGCTTCTTCCCTCTATTTCATGCTGGTGTTTGAGCATCCCCTTCACTGGGGTCAGGTGCTGCAGAAACTGGGGAAACTTGGTGGGCAACCATCAGAGCCACATCACCATCCCTCACAGCACTGCATCTCCTGCGGGTTGGGCACAGTTACTCCACAAAGAGCTTGGCAAGGTTCTCTAAGGAATGGTTTATCTGTTCAGACAGTTTCACATCAGCTGAAACCAAAGCTTAAGTGGTTTCGGGGAGGATATGGAAAGTGTGGAAGAGTAGAAACATTTCATTCTGACACTTTCCTGAAGAAAAAAGCGCTCTGCCTTTTCACAGTACAACGTTGCCTTGTGAAACTAAGTCCAATTTATTTTTAAATGGGAAAAAAAAAAAAAAAGCCTTAACTGAAAGCAAACATCATATTTCCGGGGACAAATACGATATTGCATTTCATCCTGTCGTTAACACTTACCCATCTTCAGGCTTTGCCAACCAAATGAGAAATTAAGTCTCTTGTAGTGCTGTAATGCAAAAAATCTTTCACAACCACCTTTAAGCTACTCTGTATCAGGTTCATCCCCGTTCACCTTTACACGAGCCAACACCTGACACTGACAACATTTTAACTGATGCAAACATTTCTAGCTTTCATCCGAACGAGAATAACTACTGAGACATGTGAGATCTGCAGATAACGCAAGGTTTGAAGGAAAAAAAGTAAGAGGTTTCACTCCTTGTCTGAAGACCAACCCAGCCTTCAAGGCTCTCCCCTGCAGCTCAACAGAAAGAGGGAACCTCAGGGTGAGGAGCATCACCCAGTTCCCTGCATCCCCAGGGTTAGAGCCTGTGTTGTACCAACAGAAAGCTGGAGGCAATGCTACACCAACAGGGAGGTGAAGAGCTTGACCAGTGTCCCTTGCCACCAGTCTCCCATCACAGCACAGCATCACCAGCAAGGGGACAGCATCCTACACCATGGCAGCATCCCTGGAAAACACTCTCCATCACGAGCCACCCACCCTCAGCCCCCACTGCACCTCCCAGAGAAGCTGGCATTCACAGGAGCTTTCCCGGATTAAAGTTTCGTGATGAATTTAATGCCATATGTAGTTGGAGCCTGGCAGTTTAACGTGATTAGACAAGGGCTGGGAGCTGCAAAGCATTTCTGTGTTTACGTCAATGTTTCAAAAGGTACCAATCAAACACTCCGGGCACTTCTACACACAGGATTAGCACAGGCTTCCCACATGGAATTATCTTAGAATCATAGAATGGCTCAGGTTAGAAGGGACATTAAAGATCAAGTTCCCACTGCCCTGCCCTGGGCAGAGACATCTCCCACCAGACCAGATTGCTCAAAGCCCCCTCCATCCTGGCCTTGAACCCCTCCAGAGATGGGGCAGCCACAGCTTCTCTGGGCAACCTGGGCCAGGCTCTCACCACGCTCAGAGTGAAAAATTTCTTCCCGATATCAAATCTAAATCTACTCTCTTTCAGTTTAAAACCATTCCCACTCATCCTACAGCCCCCTCCCCAGCTTTCCTGGAGCCCCTTTAGAAACTGGAAGGGGCTGGAAGGTCTCCCCAGAGCCTTCTCTTCACCAGGCTGAACCCCCCCCAACTCTCTCAGCCTGTTCCCACAGCAGAGGGGCTGCAGCCCCCACAGCACCAGGATACCTAACACGTGCAGGACAGGAATGCTCCTTCCTGCAGGAGCCAGGCAGAGCTACCCCACCAGAGCCTGGTTTTTCTATCTGCTTCACCCAGGCTGAGATAAAAAAGCACCGAGAAAAGGTGAAGCCACCGGCTCCACCCCGTGACGCTGTAGACACACAAGTATTTTTCCCAGACAGATGGTAGGATGGGGAAGAGCGAGGAGGAGGAAGGAAGGGAACAAGTTCAAGGCAAGAACCTGGAATCAGCAAAGCCCAGCGCACCGAGGGATAAAAATACCCGTCGTGCTGTCACCAGCAGCGGGGAGGGACCTGCCATGGGGGCGAAGGCAGACGCACGACGCCCGGCTGCATGTCCCACCTCCAGCCACGAGCTCACACTGTTCCCGTGCTCCTCACCCCACTTCCAGAACTCTCCTTCTGCAGTTTTATCCCCCACCTTCTCACCGCTTCAGCATCCCCCTTCCAGCTCTAGCACTCACTGACTATACCAGCCACCTTTCCAACATGAAGCTCTTTACTTTTCTTCCCCCCACCCCCCCCTTCCATCCTCTTTTCTCAGCACGTCGAGGTTGGGAATTTGCTAAGGCTGCAGATCCTTCCCACGCCTTCAATGCCATCTGCAAAATACAAACCCCTCCCAAATGCTTCCCATGGCTGCTTCTCCCTCCAGTACCAGCTGAGCATTCTGGGGATGACACCAGAAAGTTACTTTGCTGCTCAGTTCAGATGAACTAAGCATTTATTCATCAGAGATGCAAATCAAGCACTCCAGTTAGATATTTTAACACCAGGGGGGAGGTAGGGGGCAAAATCTGCTATAAAGTGTCTAATGTATTCACAGCAGCTAAGATAGAAAACAAAGAAAGATTAGTGAAAAACTATTAACGTTAACAGGTGCCATTGTCTCAAAAGTGACACTTCAAAGACACATCCCCCCAAAATGAATTCCCTAAATACAAGTGCACATCGTTAACTACACTTAGTCCCTGTTTCATACCATGTCTGCAAAGGAGGAGGAGAGCAGAGAAGAGGAGGAGGGTGAATGAAAAGGCTGCTGCTCCCAGCCCACAAAAACTTGGTTAATGGCACATTATGGAAATGAAACTTGAAGCCAAAGAAAGTTCCCACCCTGGGAAAGAGCAGATGCCACCGACAGCATCGGGGCGAGGGGACTGGGAGCCTTGCTCCTAGCTTTGCCCACCAGCAACTCCCTGGAACCAGTTCAAGTGCTCAAGCATAACTTCATTACTGTCCCCAAAGACCTCAGGACAGCACAGGGCAGGTAACGGTTCTTAGGGTGAGGTTCATGTTCCTCTGTGCCAAGCGCCAGTCTCCAACCTGACAGGGTCTGCAAGGCCTCAGCCCCAACACCTTGGGCCACTAGACCCAGCAGAGGGCCCACCAGCCCCTCTGGCCACCTCAAAGCAGCTCAGGGCCACCTCCAGCTGACGGGACACTGCTGCGGGCAGGGTGCTGATGGTTTGGTCCATTGTCACCACAGAGCCTGTGGCTCCCACCCAACTCCTGGGGATGCACCATCCATCAGAAGTTGGGGTGGGAACCTCCTCCTCCTCTCCCCACACATGAGGAGTCGAGGAACACAATTCACACACAGGGATACACTGAGCTCAACTCCTTGGGGCTTTGGGGCATTTCTTTCTGGTTTTTAATAAAAACAACTTATTGGAGATCAATTTAGCTTTTTAATACCTTTCAGATGAGGAAATATGCTGCAGTAGCAGTTCTCTCCCTACCTTAATTAATTCTTAAACATATCACAAGCTAGAAGTGCATGTTTTATGAATCTGGTTGACCTCCTGGTGCAGAAATGATGACACAGACGTTGTGCCTTCTTCATTACCTCATGTTATACCGTTTCACGCCTGTCCCCTGTCCCGCCCCACCTCAATTGAGCTGTCTGACAGGAGCTCCAAAGCTGCCATCAGCAAGACAGGCTCCAAGGTAGAGTAAGGCTCGAGCAACATTTTGCATCCACCAGAGCACCCAGCTCCACTGTAACAGCCAGCCTTCCCACAGGACATATAGGCTGTGAGCATACAGGAGGGAAGTAAATCCATTGGAAGGTTTCCACCAAAGAGGATGAAGTTCTGTTGGGTAGGAAAATGAGACACCACTCAACTGATGGCCAAGGAGAGGGGAATGCCAGAGCTAAAGGAGCCCACACATGGATGCATCCGAAGCCTGTGAACCTGGAGCAACCTCTTGGAGAGCCGTTTTATGTGGAGAATGGGAATTGCCCCAGCTCTGCAAAGGGTTTCAGCCTCTTCTCTCCCATGCACACTGAGATAAGCCCAGTTACACTGGTACGATTTTATAACCACCCATGGGAAGGAGAATAACCCCTGCCAGCAGAGAGAGAGGCCATTGGGTTTGCACAGGTTTTGGAGAAGATCTCAGCATCCTGACCCACACGGTGGATGGATGCTGTGCCCAGGAAAACATCAGGATGCATAAGGACAAGAAGAAAAAAGGAAAGTCGTATAAATAAGAGCTGAAAAAAATCCACTGGGAGACCTAGAAACCAGCAGCTAACTTGTCTGCTGCCAGTAACAGCCAGCAGAAAGTAGGCATTAAAAATAAAAAATAATGATATAAAAAAAGCAGCCTGATGAGATCTGGTCACCTTTTATTCCAGACACTGAAACGTTCCCTTGCAGAGCAGTGGGACAAGATGAAACAAGACATTTTCTTGTTACTTTTCTCAAAGAAAGTCCACTTTATTTCCACTGGAGAGGGAGCAGAGGCAACACGTAGCTCCTTCTCACACCCACACAGCTCAGATCTCCCAAAGCCATGGCTTTCACCAGCATCACTTAAACAGGTTTAAGGGATGAAAACCCATCCCTCTGCCAGCGGGATGGGATGTGGCTCTGCATCCTCTTCCCAAACCGGCATCCCGGGCACATGCAGGGCTGCAAGAACCAATGGCTGCGATGGTCCTACCAAAGCTCTACGAGGTGGGTCAGTGCAGATATAAACCACCCCTGTCCTACCCAAACCCACTCCTCCATCTTCCCAGAGCCCCACAGATAAACCCCCACATACAACAAACACTGCCAGACCCAGCCCCGGGTCTGAATTTACCATGACGCAGAGCAATAATTAAACAGAGACACAAGATGGTGGGGGACAACAGAAAAAATAAATCTCTCTTACGTTTTGTTAAATTCAGCAATTTACAAGGCTGGAATAATTAGTGGTTTAAAATGTTTTGACACCAGCAGCCCCGATAATCATGATAAATCATATCAGGCATATGCCCAGATCCTTGAAGTGACAGATGACAAACAGAGCAGTGACAAGATGCTCCATCACACGAGGAATCATTGAGTTAATGGAAGAATTATTGCTTCTGAAATCCACTCCAGTCCTATTGTGGGGAACATTCCAATTTATCAAAGCCAAATGAACATTAATTGCTGCAGCCTAGTAAGTTTTCGAGCTGCTGTGACCTTCATTGAATTTTAATCCAAAACAGATAAGATTTACTTCCACACAAGAGGAAACAACACAATTAAACCCAAATGACAGCTAAGATTATGGGGAAAAAACACAACAGGCGTAATGACAAAAATATTGATTCCCTTCTTCTTGACACTGCATACAAAAAAAAAAGGTAAATAAATAAAATCTAGCATTTACGTATTTTTCCCCCCTTCCTTCCTTCCTTCTTTTCATTTGGGAGACAAATTTCAGATGTTAAAGCCAAGAGGAAAGGGGTGGCAGACAGTAATGGAGACTGAATTCCCTTTAACTGCAGTAATTAATGTTATGTCTCACTGGGGAGAGATTAAGAAAAAACAGTGAGGAAAGAAAAAAAAAATAAAAGTCAAGTATTATTTTGCTGTCAAAGATGCCCTTGAGCTCAAGAAGGGAGGTGTAAAGGGGGTCATGATCAGCCAGTGCCCACAGCTTTTGTCAGGGACAGACGTGGCCCCAAGGACATGGGGGTCACAGACATTGGTGGCCCTTATCCTGCTGCACTGGAAGCAAATCCCATCCCAAACCAGAAAGCTACACAACAACAGGCAAAAATCACTGGAAGGAGGAGTTAAAACAGGATTTACACACACCTCTGGAGGCCCCACACAGAGCCAAAGTGATCAGCCAAGTCATAAACATCTCCAGAAATCCAAAATAATATCCCTGTCAGAGGGACGGGGCTTGGAGATGTCTCACTGCCCAATAAAGTTTGGCCAGAGTACTCCCTAAGCACAGGATTAGCCAGATCCCCCAGGCAAACCTTCCCTGGCTTTCCATAACTCAGCCAGAGGACGAGGAGACAGGTAAAAGTGAGTGTTACAGCCACATAAAGGAGATGGAAGGAAGCACTTTCCCCTGTCTCCTCCTGTCCCCCGTAGCGAGATGCTGGGCTGATGATGAACGGGGCACACAGAGCCTGCATCGCCAAGGCAGCACTGGGGGGGGCTCCAACTTCTCCCCCAGAGTGGGAACAGTTTTGCTTTAGTCTATAGGAAAAATGTGGGAGACATCAGGCTTTATGGTAGGAAGCAGAAGGAGAAATATTTGAGAAGCTGGAAAGGAGGTCCTAGGGATGTCCAGCTGGAGGAGGGATGCAGGGGAGTGGGTACCACACGCGCTGGATCCAAGGGCTGGGGAAACCCACTGCAGGGGAGGCAGAAGAGCTCCAGGGATGGGGGATGTCATTTAGCTGGGCTCAGAGAGTCAGGTAAAAGCGTGGGAAAGCAGCCTGAGAAGAGCCCGGGGACTCAGCAAAAATATTTCACTCAAGAAACAGGACTTTCGCCCCATTTTACTTTAGCTGCAGAACTCCATGTGGTCTCAAGGGTAGAGGGAGGAGGGACCAAAAACCAACAAAACACGCATTTATCTTTATGCTAGTAACTCAGAACTTGGCTTGGGTTCACTCAAAAAGTTAATGAATCTTCTGTAAAAAAAAAAAAAAAAATACACCACAGAACTGGGCAAAGTTTCAAGTCTGTGCTGCAATCCTGACCCAGGAAAGAAACCCCCATGGGCTTCAGTCTCTCCAGGGAGACACCTCCAGCCCATATCCCACCCTGGATCCACATCCTTGCCTGGGACCTCAGCTTCTATTGCAAGGAATATCAGGAATTATAAAGGAAGTGGGATTACAGCTCATTTTGTCTCCCTCCTGCCCTCCCCTCACTTGCAGGAGAGGCTGAGGGCACGGATTACTCTCACCTCAAAGCCACGCATGTTCCCATGCTATTGGCATCAGCGAGATTCAACAAAGCATATCTTGGCTGGAAAACCCAGAATTTGAGGGTAAAACCATTCCTGCTGCAACATGCACAGCTCCACCCCACCAGCATCAATGCTCCTGCACCCAGAGGTGCAGCACCTGAGGGCTCGAGGCAGGATTTTTTCAATGAAACTCAGCTTTATATCCAAAGCATCAATCCATTACAATCATTTTTTTAATTTTTTTTTTTTTTTTGAGGGAAAAAATCAGCTTCAGCAAGGTCTGAGCTCCAGGACTGAATCTCTCCCTGATGAAGGAAACCTGTATTTCAAGCAATCACAGTGCACACCAGGCTCCAGAGACAGTGTCCCCAACAGCCACTTCTCTGTGGCACAGCTTTGTCCACAATAGCCAAGCATTCCCACAGTCAAACCGGCTCAGAACAAGCTTATCACACCCCAGGTCTAGGTTTTGCTGTCTTCATTCCTTGCTCTTTCACTTAGTTTTGCAGGCTCACTTTCTAAGTGTACCAGCTTTATTCCCCCCTCCAGAATCACAAAATGATACAGGGTTGGAAAGGTCCTCTGGAGATCATCTAGTCCAACCCCCCCAACAAAGCAGGTCCACCCAGGGCAGGATGCACAGGAACGTGTCCAGATGGGGCTTTAATGTCTCCAGAGAAGGAGACTCCACCTCCCTGGGCAGCCTCATCCAGGGCTCTGCCACCCTCAAAGTGAAGAAGTTCCTCCTCATGTTTAGATGGAACTTATGTTCCAGCTTGTGCCCATTTTCTCTTGTCCTGTCAAAGGAACTCCATCAGTTTGACATTTGACATTTTTAGTGGGACATAAAAACATTCCTTATCCAGCCCAGTGAGCTGCAGCCCTCGATTCCTCTCCCTGCTATAGTACTGCATCTTATCTTGCCCAACAGTCTTAATCCCACTTAATGCCCAATCCAAAGCCCCACTGACAAAGGGCCGAGACACTTCAAAAAAACCCAGATTTAAGTTGTAAAAGCCAAACAGCTGCTTGCTCAAATGAAAAAAATAAAGGCTTTGTGCAGCCATTGTCTCTGCTCCTCCTGTCACAACAAGGAACAGAAGGTGTGGAGATGACACATGGCTTCTGAGATACGAACAGATGCACCTTTTGCAGAGGGTTCTTGCAATGGGATCCCCAATTCCATAAAAGAACTTCCTTGGCAAATAGGTGACAGGCCCATACACAGGCTCTACAAAGCCAACTTCCTTTTTCTTTTCTTGACGGGACAGTTTATCCCAATGAGAGTTATGGGGCAATATATTTAGTTCCGTTTTACAGATGAAGCTCTGAAGCCCAGAGGGCTGATGGACCAGATCCAAATACGTAGGCAACCACCTCATAAGATACCAAAACAAGCATTTTAAAAGGCAACAGAGCCTATACACGAGTTGATAATAAAAAGTCACATAAACACCTGAGACAGTGAAATTCAAAGCATTTGGATCAACTTTTGCAAGAGAAGGATGTTGCACTACAGCCATTACCCGCTTGACAGGTAAAATTCCATTTCAGAAACTTCAGGAAGAAACGACCAAGCCCAAAATCTTGCCTTTGCACATCCCTAAACACAAGACCAAGGAGAAATACTCCACTAACACACCCCACCAGTTGCCAGCAGAGGTAGAAAGAACCACAACCCTCTTTGTTACCATCCCAAGAACTTCTTCCCTACAACATTTTGGTTTATTTTGTTTCATTTTCTTCAAAGCCCAAACACTCATTATTTTCCTGGTCCATTCAAATACATCTCTCCCTCTCTGGAGGCACATCCGAAAAGGGACACGGACATTTCCAAACCAGACTCACCACCCTCCCACCACGACCTGGCTGCAAGCCACCATTCCCTCCCAGACTGTCCTTCGTCCCCTCCGATTGTCCTTGGCAGCTTTGACTCACCATGACCGAGATATGAAGAATATGCATCTGCTCCTCTACGATCTCCGAAGGTTCCTGGAGGCTTGGGGGGGTGGCCCGGGAGAGCTGCTCAGTGCTGCTCATGGAGACGTGGAAGTAGAGGGTGCCATTCTCCAGCCACTGCTGCTTCCAGTGCACCAGCGAAATGTCAGCCACGGTCCCCGACATCTCTGCAGGGACAAAACACAGTTTTCAACTGAGAAGCAGTTTTCTCCACGGTGCTAAAAAGGTGGTATTCTTATCAGGTCTGGAAATCAAGACTTTCGAGTCATGCCTCTAGTACTGCTTCTGTTCTGCAGGATGAGCTCAAGCATTGTTTTTTGGCCATTGTTTTAGCAGAGAGAGCTCTGCTATTTCTTGCACATAGGAACAGTTACAGTTGTCTTCCTTAATAAAAAGCAAGGGGCTAGGAAGTGCCTTGGGATTTCTGGACTAGAAAGGCAACAACAGTAAATAACACATTGCACAAGGTGCCTTTAACCTCCTACAGCTTTCCTTGCAAAAAGGCTGGAAGAAGCTCCTAGAGGGCTGCATCCTAGACTGGGGAGGATTGTGGTTCCCCAGGGTGAAAGGAGGACACTCAGCGCTGACCAAGCCAAAATGCAGACATCAGCACATACTCTGTTGCATTTACAAACCTTCTTCCAGGCACCAAGGTGGCACTAACGACCACCAGAAAGGATCACAGAATGGTTTGGGTTGGAAGGGACCTTAAAGATCATCCAGTGCCACCCCTGCCCTGGGCAGGGACACCTCCCACCAGACCACGTTGCTCAACATGGCCTTGAACCTCTCCAGGGATGGGGCAGCCACAGCTTCTCTGGGCAACCTGGGCCACGCTCTCATCACCCTCACAGCACAGAATTTCTTCCTGAGATCTCATCTAAATCTCCTCTGTTCCAGTTTAAAACCATTACCCCTCATCCCATCATTGCCCTCCCTGACCGAGAGTCCATGCCCATCTCCTCCATAGGCCCCTTTAGGAATTGGAAGGCTGCTATAAGGTATAAGAAGAGATAACCACCATAGAATCAATTAGGTTGGAAAAGACCCTTGGGATCATCGAGTCCAACCATCTAACCTACTCTACAAAGCCCTCCTCTACACCATATCCCCCAACACCACATCTAAACAACTCTGAAACACATCCAGGGATGGTGACTCAACCACCTCCCTGAGTAGCCTATTCCAATGCTTGATGAATATCTACTGACCTCAGGGTTGTGGGTCTGTTCATCTTCTTCTGCAACTTTCTGTTAGTTTTCCATCCCACCCAATCCCAATTTATAGCATTAAGCGCCCTGGGAGCTGGGATAACAGCATCATCCCAGCACACACCTCCATGGTGACAGTTTCCTCAGACTGAGGGCATCACACCTGGCTCGTTAGGGGCTGGGAAAACCCATGCCCCTTGTAATCAAAAAGCCATTCCCAGGTCTGCAGGAGCCAGAGCCAGCAGCTCTGGGGCTCAGCTGTGGCTCCCTCCTTGGCCCAGCAGCGCCAACAGCTCCACAGCTGCCCATCAAGACTTGAGCGCAGGCTCTGTGCAGAACTGATTTGTCAGTTTAGCAACCGAATCCAAACTGGAAAAAAAAAATAAAATACTAGCGCAAAATGAGCCAAAATATTTCTCCTTCTACCACCTTTTTTTTTTGGTGTTTGTTTTTCCTCATTTGCAATATAAGCAATGGGAAGGAAGTCAGGTCCTCTTACTCACCGGGCCCACAGCTTCAGCAATCAACCACTTCGTGGGAGACCCAAATTCAATTCCCTCCTGTTTAGGAAGAGCAACCAGCTATAATGGACCGTGTCCTGCAGTCTGTATGGCCTGTCTGCTCCAGAAAGGCTGACAGCATGAGTTCAGACTCCTCTGGCACCATGGTGGGAATGGTGACAAGGTCCTCCTCCCCACCTTGGCCACAGAGAGGGTCAGTGGGGAGGCTAGGGCTTGTTTCCCTGCAGGAAAAGCAGCCAGGCAATGATGGTGGTATTTCGCATTTCATTTTCCTGAACCCAGCTGGGCAAAAGCACATCCAGTTCCAGCTCCCAGTAGAGAAAGGAAGGAACAAGCCTGGCTGAGGCTGTCATGAGGAGTCGCCCACATCTTTCAGGATATGATGCTTCAAGACACTTGGGTGCTGGCCCACAGGCATGCAGGCTACAAGACCAGCACTTGCACTACTATAGACCCACCTCCCAACCCAGAAAGAAAAAAAGCCCTCTTGATTATTCAGGACCAATTTTTCTTAGCCTTGAAATCAATACATTCTCCAGCAGCAGGCTCCTGGCTTACCACCGTGGATTAAAAGAGACCCAAGCCCTCTCTGCTCCCAGAGAAGTCCCCCTCCTGCTCTGGTCCTGCAGGACCTCCCCTGGCTGAGTGTTGGGACAAGGTTACCCTGTTACCACCAGCTCCCTGATTCAGCACCTCACTAATTACACCTCTGCCACACTTGAGCTGGCTGCATCGTCACCTGCATCTAATCAGAGGGCAGTGCTCGTTATCTCTGCCTCCCCAGCACAGCCCCTGTCCCTACCCCCCAATTTCTAGGCACATCCCAGCACTCAAAGGAGAAAAATCAAACAGCTCCTGACCATGCATGGGACCCACCAGGAGCCCTTGCTTGCACTTTGGAGGGGACACGTGAACTCCCTGTCACATCTCTGTCACTCCAACGAGATGGCTCCTAATAATCCCTTCCCTCCTTTGATATAAACAGCCTTTTGCTGGAGCAAATCGGCAGCAAGAAGTGTTGCTGCCACCTTTTACCCTGTGAACCAGCGTGGGCAAGGGCCAGGAATCAATGAAATCAATGAAATGAGAGTTGTGTGTCCCTTGCTTCCAAAGAGGCTAAAGCAGGAGGTGTCTTACAGCGGGAAAAGTCGGAACAAAACAAGAGGAATATCAGGGCTGTGTAATTGCAGCCCAGCGCTGGCTGGCACTACTTCAAAGGTCTGTGCTGAATCCCAGCTCCTTCTCTAATTAAAATTGCAACAAATGCTACTTTTAGGGCTAAAAGCAGTAACTCAGCTCCAGGATAGATATCCCGAGCTCTTCTACAGAGACAGGCCATGGGACAGCACAGAAGCCTCAAGAAACAGGTCTGCTTGTGCAAAGCCATCTTCATTCAGTTCAGTCACCCCCAGGAGAGGATGATTTACACTATTGCACACTCATCACACACCCTGCTGCAGCAGACCTTTTCACCATCATTTACACCCTCCCCTTGGATGCTCCCCTCCTCCTCTTGCACCATCGCTTGCACCCCCCCAAAAGACCTCAAGAAAGGAGATGATATCACCCAGAACCCAGCACAGACCAGGCGTGGGTGCCACCAGGACCCCACTGCTACAGCTCCCAAAAGTTACATCCCTAAAGGCTACATTAGGGAAGCAAAAGCAAAAAAAAAACCACCCCAGAGTCAATCTTTCTCTGATTTTTTTTCCCTTGCACACGTGTTTATTTTTGCATGGGATGTTTAAAAGGATCACAGAGACCATTTCTGTGGAGTTCTGAGATATAGGCAATTTTTTGGATTTTAGCCTAGACTGACGATAAGCCTGTTTCATTTTCAAAAGGTCTCTCTTCCAAAAGTAGAAACTTCAATTTAACATTCACTTCACAATTTTAAGCAAAGCCAGTAGCGAGGCAATTGACTTGCCAAGCCTAGGTACCATTTACCATACATTTATAAATACCTGTATGCTTTTCACCCCTGCAGCCCGTGTTGCAGGAAACCTGGCCATTACAGCTCCCTGCCTTGCCAGGACATCGCGAGCCTTCAATCAGATCCACCGATCACAAAAGAAGAAAAGCCTTTTCAAGCCCTGTAAGCTGTTGAACCCTTCAATATCCAAATGCAGGGAAGTTTCTTGGCCTCGTATACTTGACATGAATATTACACTGCCTGTGTTTCACCGGACACGCATTGTCACTCCATATCTACATGGTAGTTACAGCAGTGATAGCCCGTCCATCAGAAAGGATGCAATAGTCAGCAGTGAGATTGCCTGTTATCAGAGCTTTCAAATGCTTTTGGAACAAATTAAGGGCATTCCTGCACCAAAATAGAATGAGATACAGCTCAGGTTTTTAATGGGCAGCAATGGAAAAGCACTTGGAGTCTATAGCTATTTATCTAGCAGACAGGGAGCTCTCTGCCAGGGTTCAAACACAGCTTCATGGATAAAACACCGAGTAGAAGAGCCAAACAGACCACAAAACATCTGCCACACTGTCTTCCTACCTGCTCCCAGCAGTGAAGGGATGATAAAGGTCCTCCTTCCCCACAGCAGCCAGCAAGACCCCTTTTCTCCCTCCAGAGAGGGCCTGAGGAGCCTGTTACCCCCTGCAATGCCAGCAGAGATACCTCCTCTCCCAGCTGCCTACCCCCAGCTCTCCCACCTGCCCCTTGTCTTCCATAACACGGCTCAGCTGAGCATCCCCACAGCCCCACCTGGCTCTATCATCAGCTAATCATGGGCTCAACTTAAGAAAAGGGCACACAGAGCCTTTTCTAACCTTCTTCAAGCTCTGGGTCCCATAAGACTACAATTTCCACATTTTCCTTGAAAATCAAACAAAACCTTTCCTGGGGCTCAGCCCCTGACCTGGTGCCTGTCAGAAGGTCACCTGGCCAGGAGAAGGAAGGGGACAGCAGCAAAGCACAGCAAGATCCCATCTGACTGAGTCTCTAATTCCATTTTTCCCTTTGCTGTTGCTACAACCCTTCCATTGAAACATTTCACTGAAGTCTTCAACTCGCATTACAATCAAACTTAAAAGCAAAAGGGCCTAAATGCATTTGGTTGGGAACCAAGACGATTCCCATAAAAGCAGATTATGCTGACATGATGAATATAAAATGAAACAGCAGATATTAAAGTTGGAGGATTGTTACTCTGTGCCTTGGGGCTCCTGGCTGTCCTACCCACCTCCTCCCTCCTCTTCTCTTGTACTGGAGGCAGGAACAGGCAGAGATACCCTTTTCACCCCTGCCTTCTCCAAGGCAGGCTGCCAGCCTTGAAATATTTACTAATTCCCCCCTCACAGCTCCCTCCCCCAAGCCTTATGCAATCCTTCAATACTCATCACTTATTGGGGAAGGCTGCAGCCCTGCCTTATCTGCCATGGCGTTTTACAAAGCCTGTTTTGTATTTAATTGGCTTGTTCTTGCTAATCTGCTGTGATTATTGTGTTTTTTATTTAATTCTTGAAGGTCATTATTAAAATAAGCCATTTTCCTTATGGCAGTTCATCCCTGCACGGTCCCCCAACCCCCCAATAACCAAACCCTCCTTCTGCTTCCCCTCTTCCCTGCTCCCCAGACCCCGGGACACTCCAGACACCTTGGCCATAAGGACCAAATCCTTTATGTGAGGAGCGAGGAACCTGAGAGTCATTCCCAGTGCACAGATCCAGGCTCCTCCTGCCTTTTTTCCCTTCCCCATCAGCTCCATCCCAGCAGGACCCGCACCCCACAGCCAGCCTTCAGCAACTCACCCGCCGGCGGGAGCTGCTGGCAGGGGCAAAGCTGGAGATCTGTTTAGCCATTATAATTCCCTTTTTTACAGCAGGCTCAGAAACAGCACCCCAACCTCACACAAAATAAAGCCCGCACCGACAACAGCATCGTCCTCTTATCTCCCACACTGTCACCCCCAATCCCACATCCCCGTTCCTCCTGTAATTAGTCTGGGGTCTCTTCTTGAGTTAATGTTCTCCGGAGGCGCCAACCCCTGGTGAAGTGTCAGTTTATAGATTCTTTCAGTGCTAGCTACCACTTATGCTAATAAACCAAATTTATGCAGAAAGTCATAAACAGCGAGCTCTCCCCAGTGCCCTTGCCAGCACGGGATTGCTCCCTGCAGAATAGATTATTGCTCTCTGTACAGACTGGCTCCAAAACCGACTCTAGTAATGGGGCTTCCCCCATGCTCCCCAGGGGACTATTCTGCAGTCAAACAGGCCCTAACACTTCTAAGGGTTTGGGCCTTTTGGTAGCAATGTGGTAGGTTTTTTCATCCCAATCATTGGCTCAGTTCATTTTTTTTTTTCCTTTCCCCTCCGCTCATTTTTTTTAGCATGTTCCTTCCCTTCTACATCGACTCCCCTGCTCGCCCCCCCGCCCTTGCAGCACTCCTTTGGGCAACACATGAACGCAGCTGCAGACCATAAAAAGTAATAGAGAAGCTCAGAAGTTTACAGGGAAAAAAAAAAAAAAGAGAAACCTGACAAGCTCCCTCTGATCATCTTCTTTCAAAGCTCCTGTCTGGGAAGAACATAGGACTGGCCCTGCAGGGCATTTCGGGGGTGGCTCAGGTGGTATGCACATCTGCTGGGACACAGTGCTGTGGCCGGGGATGCTGTGGGATGGAGGAGGGCTTTGGGGAGCCTTGGTCTTGGAGTAGTCCATGGGGCCACCCCACCCACAGCGTGGGAAGGTTGGGATGCTCTCTCTGCATTTCGTTTGCTCTGCCAGCAGCATTGTGCATCTGCCATGGGAAGGGCAAAATGTCAGGTATTAAGTAGCCCAGGGCCAGATGGGGTTTGCAGTAAAGTGGGTTTGGGTGCAAAGCTTTAGGCTTTGCTCAAACTGGCTGGAAGGAGGAGAAATCATGTTTTGGGCATGCTCCTGGGACCAGCTAACTCAAAGATGTGGTAAAAGCTGTGCTGCCACCAAGGGGTCCCGGACAATCAGAGCAAGGTGACTGCAGGTGGGGGTAGATCCCAAGCTCAACAGAAACCTGTTGAGCCTCCTCAATTCAGATGCAGACTTTGCTTCTCCCCACAACCAGGCTGGAGAGGCACAGGATGAGGGCAGCCCACAGGCAGCATGCCTCCGTGCAGCCCCAGGACATCGGACCTTCAGACCCAGCCAGCACACAGCCCTTTCCCACGCTGCCCAGGGCATCACAAATACGGAAAGCCACGATGAGAAGGTGTTGTTCCCACCTTCACGGTGCCTTGGCCAAAAATTCTTCCTGGAGACCTTTCAGAAAAGGCTGAGAAGGGCTTTGCACGGACTCTGCCCCGTGCAGGGGTGACTCCCAGGATGAGCCTGTCGATGCTTTTGGCAACAGTGAGGAGTCACCCAAGTCCCCAAGCAGCTCTTCCCTCGTGAACACCAGCAGCCCTGGTTTCTTAAAGAGCTGGAAACCTACCACATGCATCTCAGCTTGGGGACTTGACATTCAAACCTGTTTAGCAGTAAAATTCTCCCCACAGACAGTGATTTGGTGGGAACAAGGTTTATGGGTACATTGGCACCCCCAGGGCAGAGGTACATGGTGCCTGGTGCCTTTCCCAAGCCCATTCACCTTTGCAGTAAAAGGGATTGTCATCTCACATGTGACACAGAAGAGGACACAGACAGCCCACAGTAGCTGAGAGGGATGTAAGGGAATAATAAATGCATTGAGCTGGTAAATTCAGCCATTGGCACTTGAAGTCAGACAGTGAGTCCCAGCACCAACAGGACTCTCCTTGCTGCCACCGCGTTTCACCAGAGCCATTAGAGCCATGTGACTGCACCAGCTGTCCCAAGGGTGGCCCACAGCATCTCCCCAGCTTCCCCAGGCATCAACACCAACCCTTACACTTCCCTGCCCGACCCTCTGACTCAGTTCTATCCCTTCTGGGGCAGATCAAGCAACTTGCCACTTGCTGGTGTCCAGTGACAGGACTGGGTTCTCTCCAGTTATCGTCAAGAACAGTGAATTCAGCCAGGACATTAGGATTATTCTCATCCTGTCACCAACCTTATTCATAAACATGGGGTGTGGGTGGTCTTTCTTTTAAAAAGAGAATATTTTAGGTAGATGTAATTATTGGGAAATGCAGCAAGAGGTCAGCAGACTGCATCATCACACAGATGGGCCAGGAGATGGGACAGGATGAGCCGGGAGGACAGAGACAGCCCCTTCCACGGCTCAGCCCCTGGAAACACTTTGAGATGACTGGAGGATCAGGCTGTTCTGGCTCTGGAACCCTCTGCACCCTCCCCATGTCCCTTCAGCCTTTCTAATCACAGGCTTTAGGGTCTCTACATACATCAGCGAGTGGATATTGATTTCCCCGCGCTGCCTACGGACCATAATCAGGCTCCACGCACCTTAAAGAAGCCCAGCTCACGCTCCTCATCCGTACAGCTGCTTTGATTGCAATCCAGTCTCCAGTACATTACCCTTATTTATAATGCCAGGGCTTCAGCATGGCGCCTCAGGCGCTCTAAAATTATTACAGGGCCCTTTTGACTTTCAATTCCCTTCCATTCAATTCCATTTTTATTTGTCAGCAGAGACTCCCATTGACAAGGGGTGGAAGCCAAGTGCGTGCAGGCAGCCGGCGCTGCTGGATGCTCAGCCAGTCCCATAGAAATTACTCGCACGTAGCTCCAGGCGACGGGTCACCTCGGTCGGAACGAGAATGCCAAGGGGGGAAGAGCAGCCAGGAGAATGCTCTTCTCTTCAGGAGAACTGCTCCTGGGTGCAGCTTCCTCGGAGAGATGAGACATCCTGGCTCGGAGCAGCTCCGCCACGGTGCCGTCCACCTGGCTGAGGCAGCCAGCATTTAAAAAAAAAAAAAAAGGGGGAAGGAAAGGAATTTTAAGTATTAGAGCCCCTCCTGCATGTCCTGCAGGTGATGGAAGATGGGTGTGAACCCTGATGCATAGATTTTATTTAGCATCCATCTCCACTTCCTCCATTCACAGCCCTCAGTTAAGACATGGGTTTGCTTTGGGGTTTTACTGGAAAGCTCAAGTTTTGCTGCTTCCCTCCAAGCTCCCAGCTCACCACAAGAGGCACAGGGTCCACTTCTGAAAGACCACCTGAAGGTGCAATGAAGAAGGAAGAGCTGAGGCTTCCCTCTTATCACAGGAGAAAGAGCTACCAACCCATGGAAGTTGCAGCTGTAGAGATGCATGAGGAAAGCTGCAAAAGTCTTATGATCCCCACTGACTCCAGATCCTCAAAGCTAACAAGAGACAGAGCTAAAAAATGGGGGGGAAAAGTCTATTTGAAAATCAAAGCACCGGTGTTTGATGGTCCAACTATTAATCCCTGTTAAAGAAATCAATGTCTTTGCTGAGGAAGCTTTTCTGCAGGTAATGGGCACACTAGACTGTCAGCCCTGGCCCATTGCTATGTTAAGGATGGATTAAATGAGACAGGTTTTTATGAAGACAGTAGGGATGTCCCAGCTCAGAAAATTCAGCAGCAGATGATCAGATCTGCTGCCTCAGGGCAGGCAACTCTGCTCAGCCCTGAGTCCTCCAGGGACCTGCTCTGTCCCATTCCGGGTGCCACCCGCACCCGCTGACACACGGGGCATCTCTCCATCACTGCCCCTGCCCTACAAAACCCATTTGGCTCCTGCAGGACCACTACAGGCATTAGAGGATCTATTTCCACTACACGTAGGGCAAGACAAAAAAACCCCATTTAATCCTCAAGCCCAGGTGCAGCTCAGCAGTGCTTGCTTGGCAAAGTCAATGCCAGTGCTTGGACTGCTGTCACTGCCACTGCAGATCACTGCCTGCACGGTGACACCAGAGCTTCACATGGAGCCTGAAAGGATCTGAAGGATCTAATGACACGACTGGAGGCTACGGAGCAAGAGCTGCTGCTTGTGATAACCACCCACTTGTTTCTTTCACAGCAGCTGAGGAAGCACAAGGGAAGCAGCCAAGCAAGGCATGGGCAAGGTACGGGCACGGTGATGGCAAGGCAATGCCAAGGCAATGGCAAGGAGATAGCAAAGCACCAGCCAGGAGATAGCAAGGTGAGGGGAAGGCACTGTAGTCCCCGAGCAGAGGGCACTTGCTGGCAGATGGTGATGTGGTGGTGGCACACTGGGATGGGATTGGGTGGGTTCTGCCGATATTTTAACCCAAGTCCCACAGCAAAAGGGAGAAGGTGCTGAGCCAGCCCCAGCATCCCTCCTGCTTCCTTGTCCTGGACACCCCACTGAGACTGGGATGGGGACACCTTTTTCCAGGAGAGCCAGCAGCACCTCTAACACAGAATCCATGGCAGAGGAACAGCCCCAGGTGTCGTTATGACACTAGATAAGGTTTGTGCAAAGAGAAAACATTTAATTTTTGTTAAACTACCCCTATATCTTCCCTAGGTGGGCAACTGCTGTGAATGGCAACTTTTTCTTTGAGCTACTGGAGTCAAGAGCCGGGAGCGGAGCAGGGCATCCCCACGGGGGCTGTCACACGGGTGAAGGGACAAGCCAGGCAGAAGGGACCAAGCTTCTCTTCCCAGCAAGCTTCAGCAGGAGCAGAAGGGTGACATGACCTATTCAGGTGTCTCGAAGAGCCCTGCAAAGCCAGGCTGGCTTCACAACAAGCAGAGTGCTGCCCTGCATCCGGGGAGCAAGCGAATGGCGCTGGCCTTGAGGGGCGAGCATCACTCAGAGCTTGATTAAAACTAGTCAAGTGCTTTAAAACCTCTATGCATTTATAAATGTCTCTCTTTGGGAAACATACCTCTTAAAATGATAAGGTAGTTTGATAGCTCAGGGCTCTGCTCAAACTGTGAAGCGAAGTAATTTTTCTAGCACGGTTCCTCCACGGACCTCTGATCCCAATAAGCTCTTGAGCACCTGGGGAGTCCCAACAGAAAGTCCCCACACACTGGGATGGGATGGGGAGAGGAGAAGAAGAAACCAGGGAAGGAAAGACAAGGTCTCGCCGCCTTCTAGAGAGACAGACACTAAGGATGGTTCCACCTCCTGAGAGACAGACGTCCTTTGCCAAGAAAAGCTGCCTGGGAGATTTCAGGGAAAAAATAGGTAGTGGATAATAACTTGGGCTCTTCAGCCTGTATGTCACCTGGAACACCAGGTGGGTGCATCAAAAGCCAAGTAGCCTGTAAATTCTGGTCATACCCTTGCCCAAAAAGGCAAAAATATCAGCGACCAGGAATGAGTATCATGTTGGGGCTCCTACACTAAGTGTCCCTTCTCTTGCTGTCAAGACAAGTGATCCATCATGGTTAAAAACAATTAAGGGTCTTAACTCTTCTCTGGGAGAGGTTCTTGGGCACTCAGTCCCTGGAAAGTCTCCTGTTCCCCAAGGACTCCCCAGTACCCAAGGTACCACTCAGGCTCCCAGGTTCTGTCTCACAAGCCCCAAATTCAGCTTTTACTTATAGAAACGAGTTCTTGCAACGTCATAGAAAATTTCCTTCTGTCTGAGTGTCCAGTATTTATACCTTAACCCAGGTGTGACCTGCATGTTTATCCACCCAGAGGGATGCCATCAGCCCAGGACACACCAACAGCCTCCCATTGGCCAAGGTCCACTGGGTTTCAGCAGGAAAGGGGAGAAGCACAGCAAGGGCAGCCTGCAGCTCCCCAAGGATCCATCTCAGGGTGCCAGACACCCCTCCCCCTCAGCAGGACAGACCCCCCGGTCAGCCTCAGCCCTGCAGCAAAGGGCCACAGTGGGAGGCTGGGAGGCGTCAGGCTGCCTGAAGTAAAAAGGTTTACCAAGATGTAGCCGTGCAAATCCTCACCTCTCTCTGGACTGACTCACACCAAAACGAACTGGACTCAAAGCAGCTGATCTAAGAGCACAGAGAAGTCACTGGAGGGCTCAGACAGAAAGTGGCATCCTAAGATGAGGAGACATTAAAATCCAGAATAATAAAAGCAACCGAATTTATTAACACTTCTTGGAGCCTGTGGGCTAAATTATTTTTCCCCGTTTAAAAGTGGGCTAAGGCAAAAGAGCAGCTAAGCAATTTGTCAGAGATTAGAAGTGACAAAGTGGCAGAGACCAAAGCCCAAAGCAGCAATGCCCTCACAAAACACTGTCACCACCCCAGCTTGGCACAAGCCAGGTCCTTTTCTCCAGCAGCGCAGTGTTGGCCATGTCTTCCAACAAGTGCTTCATCTGCTGCAACAGAGAGCAATCCCGGGTCACTAGAAAACCTTGCCAGGGGTTACAACAGCCCCGTTACTGGGGGAGGGGGGTGCCAGCCCTTGTGCCAGGGTTGGGGAAATGCTGTGATGGCACTGGATGTGATGCCACATGCCAGCCCCAGCCAGCCACAGGGAGCTCTCCAGCCACTGTGCTTTCCCAGAAGTTCCTCCAGCTCTGGGGGTAGCTCGAGCCACCAAGTGCCACATCTTTCCAAACAGACAGAGGAGGGCCAACTTAGCCATCACTGAAGCCCTGCTGAACCCTTGCCAACTTACCATCACCACACACCACCCCACATGGTCCCACTCCTTCCTCAACCAGGCTACCCAGTGCTCCCCACCAGTGGAAGTGCTTCATTAGGCTCTTCCTCCCCCTCAATCCTTCCCATTCCGGACCTTTATCCCTTATTTTCCCCTTCTCATCAAGTTCAGATTCCTGCCCCATACGAAAAGGCAAATCTGTGTGCCCATTACCAGTGGACCTGGTGCCTCCACCATTACCACACACTTAGAAACAAAAACAGCATGGTTTTGTGGTAGCACCCCCATTTGCTGTCCTAGTGGAGTCTTGGGGAAAGCTGTACAGCAGCTGCCCAAAAAGGGCCATCTACCCTGAGAAAGAAGAGACACGGAGCATTCCTACCCTTGATCTGCATACAGAGAGGTCACGGGAGAGAGGCAGAAGGGGATGAATCCTTGCAGCCTCATTAGAGGCAAAGAAACTGTTTCTGCAAATAATAATTGATTTCTAAATTTATCCCCTAATTAAATAGGTTCCCTGGATGAATCTGCATGCAAGCTGCAAGGTGATGATTTAGTGCCTGGCTTCCTACGGGAACGCATCAACACATGTTTGCAAATTGTCTCTCTCCCGGATACCAAGGTAGGGTGATGCTCGCCCCATGCCAGCACACCCCAAGCAGACAGGTCCCTCCTGCCACCTGCAGCTTTCAGCAAGCCAAGCCAAGGCTTCTTCTGTTCCTCAGAGCCACACGCAGGAGAGGAAGGCATTTGTCACCTGGTCCCAGTGCTCCAACCCAGCAGGGACCCTCCCATGGACCACAGCAGGGGACCCACCACAATCAGAACACACAACCAGCCCCCTCCCTAAGTGGGAGGTCATCAGGAGAAATTTTTTTCACAGGCACCAGCTGTAAAATTATGGCAAAACTGGAAATGCACTGCCTCAACTCAGCACGTAGCAACAGAGAGAATGAGAAACATTATCTCCAAAACATGCTCTTGTTTCCTACATCAATTCCACGGCTGTTCCTGTCTAGTCGCTTTGACTTTTTCCTACAGACACCATCAGCTAATAAAACCTCAAGAGACGGATCCTGGGATAAAACCAGGCTACAAGCTCTGCAAAAATTAAACGCATTTATCACTCTTCAGCGGAGAGCTACTTTTGGAAACCAGAGAGCCTTGAGACTCTCAGACAAGCATCAAAGGACTTCGGACACAAGAACTCCACGTTAGCTTGAAAAGGCAATGGTGACAAGCAGCCCCACTGCATTAAAGCCCACACTAACTAATTCCTGCTGCCTGGGACCATAATCATGGGATCCATAGCCTGTCCATACGCAGCGATGCCTCAGAGCTCTCCTCTCCCAAGATGAGAGCCACTTCCCTGCATCTACACACCTTCTTCTGCATATCAGCAACACCACCACCTTTTGTCTCCTCTTTCCACCCTCCCAGTATCGTTTGGGTGCTGGGCACACAGGTCTACCTTCCTTCAGGCTCCAACCCTTTGATGTTGAGGTTTTGAGATCTACAGATGTAGATGGTTCCTCCAGATGCCCAAGTTGGGCATCTGCTCCAGGCATCTGCTCCTGGCACATGATGCTTGCAAACGTGAGCCACAAGTGCACCCTGGAGATAAAACTAAAAGAGGGGAGATTTAGATTGGATATAAGGAAGCAATTTTTTACAGTGAGGGTGGTAAAACACTGACCGAGGTCGCACAGAGAGGTGGTAGATGTCCTATCCCTGGAAACATTCAAGGTCAGGTTGAATGGGGCTCTGAGCAATCTGAAGATGTCCCTTCTCATTGCAGGGAAGTTGGACTAAATGGTCTTCAAAGGCCCCTTTCAACCCAAACCAGCCTACACTTATATGATCCTTTATGGTACCCACCTCTGCGACAATGTGCAGAGATTGAAGAGCCCTGCGTTGGACCTTTGGCTCTGCCACTCACTCCAGAGTAATTCATAAATATAAAATATATTTATGAACCTGCTTGTCCCTGTTGGAACTTTTGGAAGGTAGGGACACAGCCTGCGTGTCCAACTTGCATCACATGAAAAGAAACAAACAGAGAAGCTAAAAGTGTTGTTTGAAAACAATCTCTCCATCTATCCCTTCCAGAAACAGTGAATGCACGTTTCAAGCAAAAGGTGAAAGATAAGCACCAGGCATGACCTGGACAAATCCATCTACTTGCTGTCCCAGGGTGACCACAGCACACATGGACACTTCTCCACCAGGTCCCATGTCCCACACTCTCCTTTGAAGAAACGCTAAAAGATAGGATTTTCTCCCTCCTCTCCCCTCCGCAAAAAAAAAAAGAAGCATTCGAAACGGGAACATTTCCATGGTATTTTGGATTTCTTGGCACTTCTGGATGAAAACTATCTCATTAAGTGAGTTCTCAATCAAAAAACCACTACCACAGACGAAGCTCGGTCCCTAACCTACTTCTGCACTCAAAAATAAAAAATCCATTAGGTGGCTAAATACTTTAGGAACTGTGTCCCTTCATCTCCTTTATAAATTGCCTCTGAGAGCCTCAGATTTCTTCTAAAAGAAAACAGTATTATTCACAGGACAGGAAAGAGATGCAAGAAAGCTAATTAGTCCTCGAACAGAGGAGTTTGGAACATACAGACATTTAAATGAAGTCTGATTTTAGGATCGCAGTGCTAAAATCTTCACATTGCGTCACTGCCTTTCTCTTCCAGAGGTGCCTTTTCTTGCTCACCTTGAGATTTTTAAAGGCAAAGAAAATTCCTTTAGGTACCAAAGCAAATTCATAATGCAGCTCTCCACCATTTACCAATTTGAGCACATTAAAACTGTTAAAAGCAGAGCAAGATGAGTCCTTGAGGCCCTGTTCCCCAAGGATGTGTGCACATAAAGCAAGGAAAATGTGTGGTTATTAGAGTTTAACTTTATTGTTTTCATAAAACACACTGAAGATTGTGTTTATGATTCTGGAGAAAATAAAACCCTCTCTCCAATTGTTAAAATAATGAACACAAGATACTCCAGTGACTTCTAAACAATCAAACACTTCGGACTTGCACAACACCCTCTACTCAGATTCCAGAGAAGTCTGTACAAGAATGAAAATAAGCCTGGGGGAATGGGGTTGGGGGATGAATCCAGCATCCCACCTTAGAACCAAGAGAAGCAGAAGAGTTTACACGTCATTGAATGAGGCCAACCTACAGCTACAGGAAGGGAACTCTTCAAAACTCATTGCAAAATTGCTTAAGAGCCAGTTTTGCCGGTTTTCAGTAACATCCCAGCTTCTGAATTATCAAATCCCATTTGAAAGGCAGACCTAAACATCAGAATCACCTGAACACACTTAAAACTAAACAGAAAAGTAAAATCTTAGCTGGCACTTTTTCTCTGGCTGCCAAAGAGGTCGCTCGCAAATCCCTCTCCAACACAAAATTCACATCTTCAGAGGGCTTTTTGTCTGTCCCACGTCCCTACCACTCAGAAGGTCTTCTGCATCTGAAAGTCTTAGGCATTTCTTTCCACCACTGCATCCAGTCAGACACAAAGCATGTCCCAAGGAACCCAACAGCCTCCATCACTTCTGCTCCTCTGCCTCCAGCCTGGAGGAAGAACAATGCAAAGGGGTTTTTTTCTTCCTCCTTTAAATATTACAAAGACAACGTGAGGTTATGAATTATTGAATGGAGCTGTCTCTTCAGTTTAGCACGACAATGATGGAAAGGAAGTGTGGACCGCAAAGGGGCCATGTCCCCAGCTCGGGAGAGGGGCAAGGAGCCAAGGGGCATGACCAAGCGGGATCCTTACCCAACTGCTTAGTGTCTCTGCCCATCCATCAGAGCCTGACACCTGCCTGGCACCACTCGCATGGTGGGGACTGAATTAATCTCAGAAGCAGACGAGGGAAATACATCTTCCACAGTAATGGTCTAGGAAGAGAGGGAAGCTCTTCAGACAGATGGCCCCCCATTCCATATCCCTCACCTCTACTTCAAAACCTGGGGTGAACCAGGACCCGAGACCTTCTTGGCCATGTCTGATGGTCTAACTGGATAGGCTGACCTGGCAGAAGCAAGTTTTCTTGGGTGCCCCAGCAGAGGGAATAGACCAGGAGCAGAGATGGAAAAAACCATTGAGGATGGAGATACCGAGAAGCTGGTGGCAGAGTTTAGCCTTCAGGTAGTTTTGCAGACACTGTCTGGAAGGTGTAGCTGTCAGCTCCAAAACAACCTATTAGTACAAGCCTTTGGGGCTTGTAATAAAACCCAGGTTGTTTCTTTTTTTTCCCTCAACTAGGTTAGATAGGAAATGTCTGAAAATTAAAGGAGTAGCCTGAAAAAAGATTTCAATTCCATTCCTCCCTTTACTTATATTTACTCGCAGGCTCCTCGGAGACAGAGGTCAGCTCTGGAGCACCGGTGCCTCAGCTGCATTCATCCCCAGAACCAGCACAGCATGCAAAAGCACTTTCTGCTGCTCGGAACTTCCTTCTGAGAAGCACAAAACAAGACTGAATTGAGCCTTAACTGATTTCAAAGAACCACCAAATTTGAGACATGCAGACAGATCTTCAAGTCGAGTATCCAAACCAACACCACAGCCTCTGTGCGACCTGTCCCAGCAATACGTCCTCAAATTGATGGGGATGGAGTACTTTCCCAGGCCCCACTTTTCCTTCTCCTGCAAATTTCTTCTGTGGGCCTCCTGAAAAGCTATAGAGACATAACTCTCTCAGGGAGTGTACCAGTAGGACAAGATGTAATGGTTTTAAACTGAACGAGAGTAGATTTAGATTTTATATTAGGAAGAAATTTTTTACTCTGAGGGTGGTGAGAACCTGGAACAGGTTGCCCAGAGAAGCTGTGGCTGCCCCATCCCTGGAGGGGTTCAAGGCCAGATTGGAGGGGGCTTTGAGCAACCTGGTCTAGTGGGAGGTGTCCCTGCCTATTGCATGGGGTTGGAACTGGATGACCTTCAAGGTCCCTTCCAACCCAAACCAACATACTGTGCTGGAGAGATTTGACTTTTGCAAACTAAAGCACTTCTACTTGGAAAAAGCTGAGAATCAAGTTCTCCTGCAAGGGATTTGCCACCATGGCTGCCCTTGATCACCCCATCACACACTATATTGCTACCTCTACTCTGGGTTAAGATCCGTATTTAAACACTAGATATGAAACCCAGTGTCTCCCCAGAAAAGCACACAAGTGTCCCGTCAGGTCAAATCCTGCCCTTTGCTTCTGCAAAATCAACTTATCCCCTGCCTGTGATGACCATCAAGACAATCCCCACCCGGCCTGTGCATCCTGCCCGCTCACTGTTTTCTTTCCACTCTGGATGTTAATGGCAAGAAACCTCTGGATCCATTTGAAATGAATTATACCCCAGTAATTGCAGCTGCTATAGGGCAGTATTAGGTCAAACTGCCCTTTTTGTGTCGTGTCTCAAACGCTAGAGATGATGAATGGGCTCATTTTCAGCAGGGCTGGATGCTCACAGCTCCAGGTGAAGGCCATGCAAACCGCAGATGCTCACCACTCTGAGATCACATCACCCGCACCTGCCAAGAGCTTCCTTTAATAAAACATCCAAACCCACACTACGCAAACACAATTTTGGCTCGTGTTGCTTGCTACCTGTCGTCGCCATCCTGCAGGTTCTGGGCACACAGCCTCCCCATGCCAGCCCCAAGGCTGTCCTCTCCAGGCTGCATTTGATTGCTTAAGAAATCCGTGCCACTCTCCCCCCAGAAGGACCTTTTAAGCCCAAACCAGAGATTCTCCCCTCTAATTCTAACTGTGTTAATTATTAAGATAGGGTGGGACTGAAGAGACTAATTACTACTGTAAAGTTACTCTCCTGAAGGCTGATAAGAGAAGTAATTAGGATGGACAAGCATGGATTACAGAGCTCTAAATCTCTCTCTTGTCAAGATAATGCTGCTGCCCAACCTCACAAACGACAAATGAGTCCGTAGGCAAACACAAAGTAGTCATGGGGACCCAGCAACTGGCTGGACCATCACAGAACACACACACTTCATGATATAGCATCAGGGCATCCTTTTCCAGCAGCTCCATGTGAGGACCAGCCTTCAACACGCAACCCCAAGGACCTCAACACAGGCACCCTGCCCTGGGATAGGTGACAGTGCAAACTTGCACACTTTGTTTGCCTTCTTTGGTGGATTAACCTTAGTCAGCTGTCATGGCTCCACCAAGCCACTCTCACACTCCTTCATTCCTGACCCTTCTATCTCCTCTGAGCAGTACAGGCAGAATGGGGAATCATGGAATCACATACAGTTGGAAGGGACCTTAAAGATCATCCAGTTCCAATCCTCAACCCTGGGGCAGAGACACCTCCCACCAGACCAGATTGATCAAAGATCCATCCAACCTGACCTTGAACCCCTCCAGGGATGGGGC
>BJBW01003468.1:60256-70704 GCA_004320125.1 Scolopax mira
GAGCCTTCTGGTCTCTAGGCGAGAAGATACAGAAGAAGCCTCAGAGATGAGATACAGCAGTGGCAACTCAGGGGATCTGGACTGAAGGACGACCTCCACAAGGGCAAAGCCCACACGACCTTGCCATTCTGTATTTCACAGCTACCAGCTGCCCATTCCACGCCCCCGCCATTTTGTGCTGTTGGGCAATGCACGGCACAAGCGAGGGTCGAGCTGGGGCAGAGCTGTCCGAACCTCCAAAATAAATCTTCATACCCCCAGCGAAGGCCAGGAGAGGGAGATAACTCAGCCGAGCTCGCCGGGAAGCTTGTCCTCTCCTCCAGCTCCCCCGGTGATGTTCCCACCGCAGCCCCGCAGGCGTTCCTCATGCCAACACACGGATTATTTTCTCTAACAATTTCAGGCACCCCACGCTACAGCATTTATACCTAATGCATATTCTAATGTTCCCGTTCACCTGAGACACTCGAAACTTTCCCAGCTCATTTGTCATCTTTTTTTTTTTTTTTTTTTTTTTATAAATACCTTCTTCCCCTCAGGCCAGTCAAATCAGTCCAGTTAATTTTCATTTCCACAGATGCGGAAAGTCATCTCAAGGTCATTTTTGGGTTATTTTCCAGTTTCAAGTCTGGAGGATTTTACAGGATTTGCAATTGAGGCTTCTGATTATCTGCTACATATTGAAATGAAAAGGAACTGGCTAAGGAGAGACAGTGATGAAGCACCCCATTGACACCCAGGTAATTAAGGAGAAATAAACATGTTTTGTTGGCTGAAACAAGGGGGAAAATGATGCAAACTACTTCATTCTAGCATGGAAGAGAGGAGGGAGGAAAGAAAAAGCAGCAGCTAATAGGTTTCCATCAGAAGGGCTGCTTTGCTCAAGCCAAAACCTTTGAGGAGGTTTGTGTGTTTGCATTTCAGTGGGAAGGTTGGGGGGTGCCATGGGGGAGGCTTTTGTCACTTCTGATCACAAAGACAACAGAAAAAGAAACTCACTAAACTGCAAAACACAACGGTTTTGATGCAGGAGATGGGCAGATTGACACAGCCCCGTTCTTCTGAAGGGGAAAAATAAATAAATATATATGTCCTTAGGGCCTCAGAAGCACTGAAGGGTGGAGGTTTCCTATGGCACAGCCCCATCTCCTCCTGGCCAGCCTTAGCATTAAGGTCTAGGAAATCATTCCCTTGGGAAACTGGTGATTCCCAGTGTTAGCCCAGCTCACAGCCAGGACCAGGCCATGCCGGGGCTGCAGAGAAAACCTACTTTCTTGGGGAACTTTGGCCCTTCTGTCCCAAAACGAGCCTGGCGCAGGCGCCTCAATCTGCGCTCCCAATGTGTTTATTAAATATTTTTAATATCGTGGCTGCAGGCAGAGAAACGCAATCAGACCCGAGTCACACATCTCCCCAGGTCCCTGGGGACCACGGGTACAAGCCTGTTTTTGTTTCTTTCCCAGGGAACCATCAAGATACAGGGCTCGCAGCTCAAATCACACGCACTCTCCAGGGGCAGGTGGTGGTAATTAGTTTGTGTGCATTAGAGGCATTTTCGGTTTCAAGCCTGGTTTGGGGAACCTGGCAGGAATGCCCAAGGTGCTGGGGAAAGAGTGCTCAGGGAGAGACCCAGTCCTGATGGTGGGTGTTAAGCTCTCAAAAACTGCCCTCGTCCCATCAATTATTTGCTCTCTAAACAGCACCGTACTCCAGGCTGTTTTTTTTTTTTTTTTTTCCCAAGGGCAAACATCTTCCAGAGAGGAGCAGCTCTGAGAAATAGTTTAGTTTAGTCTGCTTAAAACAAGGCGAATCCCTGCACAGAGAGAAGCATCTCTACTGTGAGGACAGGCTAAGAGTTGGGGTGGTTCAGCCTGGGGAAGAGAAGACTCTGGGGGCACCTTTGAGCCCCTTCCAGACACTAAAGGGGTTCCAGGAAAGCTGAGGGGGAGCTTTTCACAAGGGCATGGAGTGATAGGACAAGGGGCAATGGGTTCAAATTGGGAGAGAGGAGATTTAGGTCACATCTCAGGAAGAAATTTTTCATTCTGATGGTAGTGAGACAGCCCTGGTTTCTCCATCCCTAGAGGGGTTCAAGGCCAGGTTGGACAGGGCTTTGAGCAACCTGGTCTGGTGGGAGGTGTCCCTGCCCAGAGCAGGGGCTGGCACTGTATGGTCTTTAAGGTCCCTTCCAACCCAAACCATTGTGTGATTCTGGGAGTGCTTCATCCCACGTTCCCAGCCCCAGGAGATGATGTCCCCCCACCCAAGCAGAGCTCACCAGGTCCGAGGTACCACCATCACCAAGCTCACGATAGCCTGGAGACATGGGGGAGAAGGCAAACCTCAGCTCCCCACCAGTACAAAGAAGGGCTCAGAGGAGGATGGGGAACACCAGCGTGTGCAGTGCTGGACCACTCGCTTCTTAACCTCCAGTTTAGTTCTACTCCAAGCTGGACTCAGGCTACCCTGGAGTGGTTTAAACCCAGTGGTCCAGTTCTACAGAGACTTCCTTTCCTGCACAAAACCTTGAAATCCAGGAGACATGCTGAGATGGAGCCACCAGCGGGCAAAGGGACAGTCTGCAGCAGGAACCTGCACACCTCCAGCTGCTCAGGTCAGGTCCTTGCAAGATGCTAATGCTGGAAGAGTACAGCTGAAGTCAGGACTATTTTCCTGCTGACCATGAAATTGGTGAAAGAAGAAAAAAAAAAGCAGTGCATTGCCATGTACATTTGTCCAGATATAGCACTACCAAAGGCAGATTGGACATGAGGGCACAAGCATGAGATTAAGTCTTTTTTCTGTTTGCTGAAACCATTAAGGCAAAAAAAAAAAAAAGCCTTAAAATGTTTTGCTGTGAACTTAATGTTTCATTTGACTATTAGTTCTGAAAGAGTGAACGCTTGAAACAAAGCCAAAACCCCCTAAATGTTAGAAAAAGATCATTAAAGCACTGTTGGACCAAACCTATAAATAAATAAATAAATAAATAAATAAATGTTTGAGTCAGAAAAATCCCAGCTCTGCATCAGGATCAGCCTTGGCCCTGGGAATGACTCTGTGCACCACCAAGGAGTGCAAAATGGAAACCCATAAATCTGGGCTGGTGGGAAACGTGGGCAAAGTGAGCTGCTAACGGCCAGCACTGGCCACAGGCAGCAGCCCCCTCCCCACTCCAGCATCCTGCCCATTAAGCAGTTTATTTTCCAAGTCAGTGCATCCAAGGACTTAGCTGTTTACTGTGACTACAAGGCTCCTGTCACCCAGGGTCGGGAGGGATTCAGTGTGTGGCTGCACGAGGGGATGATGGAGGTCTCCCCCACTGCTAAGCATGAGATTTGCAATCTAAATTAAAACACAAACCAGAGCCTGGCAAAGCCAGGGGAGTGACACAGCTGGTGGAAAATATTAAGGGGGAAACCAAAAAGTTATATTTACATCTGAATTCACCTTATGTGTGTTGTTTAATGGGGGTTATCTTAGTTGGGAAGTCCCAGCTCCCCTCTGTCGCTCCCAGGCTGAAGAGGCAAGGCCAGATGGCCACCCGCCAAGCCTGGTAGCCAGCCCCCACCGCTGCCAGCCACCTCCTCGGTGGGGCCAAACACCCTGTTTTCAGCCAGAATAAGCCCCCTTCTCTTCACACCAGTGACCACAAGAGAAACCCTGAAGCTGCCAGTGGCTGTTCCTTGCCCTGCAGAGCCAAGGAACCCTCTTTAGGCTTCACCTCTCTGCCTCCTGCTCCTTCAGAACTGATTTTTTGCCCTCTCCTGCCCTGCTTTTTTAAGGCAAACCCCCACAATAACCCCAAATGAAGAGATACAGCTCCACTCACAGCAAGCCCCCTGGGGCTATGCCTCCCCCTCCCATTGCTCCAGCTCGGAGCGAGGGCTGCAGGAACAGATGTACCGAGGCCCAAGGGGTTCAAGTGGCTCCTTGTTTGTAGGGAACGTGCTGCTGCGGGGAAGAGGGAGCAGCAGGGAGATAAGTACTCGCTTCTGCACACGGTATGGAGAAGGATTAGATACTTACAAATATTTTATCCTAGCTAAAGTAATTGCACCACTTGTTCTTATGAGTCAGAGCTATTTATTTTCATGCTTCAGGGCATCAGTTGATCACACCAGCTGAGGTCAGGCAGAAATTCCCATTGCTCCTGTAAGCATTTTGCATATTGCAGGGAAGCGCTTTAGCTCTAATCACTGCAGCCTGGCACTGCCTGCTCCGGCCCACAATGGGTGCAAAGGACACACCAGCAGCAACAACTTCTCCACCTTAACTCTCCCAGCACGACACGGGAAACAATCCTTGCTCTCGCCAGTTCAGCTTCTGCTAGGGGAGAAGCATATCTCATGCTCCTGACCTGGGTGGAGGATGCTGCAGCTGGACCACAGCCACATCCAGCTGCTGAGGATGCTGCAGCTGGACCACGGCCGCATAGAACTCCAGAGGATGCTGCAGCTGGACCATTGCTGCATCCAGCTCCAGAGGATGCTGCAGCTGGACCACGGCTGCATCCAGCTGCGCTCCATCCTCCAGGCAGCAGCCGGGCAGACAGACCAGCAGGAAGAGCATCCAAATGAGAATAGATGGTATTGGAGGTGAAAATCAAAACAACTCCTTTTGACCCCGAGCACGAGAGCCACACCAGGGTCACCAAAGCTCATTCCGGTGGCCAGTGACTCTGCGGCCTCTGCTGGGAGCAGACATGGATAACTGCTCATTTTGGAGCACTTACAGATGCATAGTTCTAACTGTGTCACCACCAAGAACCTCCCAAAATCCAACAGTTGGCCAATGTTAATAAATAAAAAGCTGGCAGCACATACACAGAAGGGGCAGAGGAATACAAGAAAACAGCCACTGGTATTGGATCAGGGAAAAAACCACCTTCCCATCCTCCCTCCCAGTGCTAACTACCCAGCTCCACTAACTCAGGAGCGCTTAGTAAAAGTCTTAAAAGAAACTGCTCTTGATCTCCGAGCACTGAGCATGAAATGAAGAGGCAGAGGCCAATGCTCAGCAAATAAAAGGGTCCCTTCATGCAAACAACAGGTCGGGTCGGCTGCTCCTGGAGTGAGACGCATGCAGGGACTGCAAGGTCCACGCTGTACCCAACAGTGCACACACAAACCCAGCCACCGAGTGTCTCCTATCACACATCTGAATCTCCTATCACACATCTGGGGGCTTGAAATACCCCCAGGAGCTGCAGCAGGACAGGATTGCTCCCCTTCCCCCTTCCCTTTCATCCTGCTCAGCCCCCAGCTGCATCCCCAGCCGTCTTCCCCACACAGCATCCTTTTGCCTCCTCACCCCTGCTCCGACGCTCACCAAACGCCAGGTATCTTACATTTCCTCATCTGTGCTTCACTGATCCCTGTCAGTAATTACACTGCTGGCACAGCAGCTCTGTAACTTTAATTATAAGACAATTTCTGCTCTAATCCCTGGGTTTGACTCACTACCGCAGACCCCCCCCTCCCCCCCTTCTCCCCCCTTTCCTCTCACTCGGTCATTTCAGAAGTGAAGTCATGCAGATAAGGAGTTGGAACAATTAAGTATAATGATAATATGGACATCACTTTCATACAGATGTCTGAACAGCACTTCAAGGGCAGGACCACAAACCAGCCTGCTCTCTCAAGCTTTGCAATTTCTCCTGTCATCAGAAACGGCATCAGAATTCTTTGGGGAAGCTTGCAATTGTTTATTTTTCAAATAAATAATTATATTTCCATCGTTTCCAAAGCTCTGGGACACCCTCCCCTCACTGCTGGCACCTCACACTTTTACCTGGTCACCACAGAGATCAGGGACCATCAAGCTTACTAAATACCCCTGGACCCAGAGCATCTCATCAGCATCCTCTGGGTGACATCCCCCTCTGGGTGACAACCCCTGAGACGCACAGCCGGGGCACAGGGAGAGCATGGGGAAAGGAAAATCCTCCAACTCAGAAGTCAGAACCCCCAGGTTTCACATCCAGATCTTCATCTCAACTCACTCAACTTCACCTTTCATCCCGCCCCCCCCAAACTGTCACCAGGGATAATATTTTTTTCCTGACATGCTTTGTTATTCGGAGATAGAAGATTCTCTAAATGCTGAATTATTATCATCAAATTATAATACTCAGAACATTGTCTCCCTTTGGGATTCATGCTGCAGGAGGAGAGAGCACGGAACAGGCACCCGGAGCTGAAATGTGCCACGTTTAGTTCCCTTAGAGACAGTGGGGACAGAAGCTGCTTCTGTATTTTCTCTCTTTCTCAGCTGTCCTGACAGAGTCTCTCTCTGACAGGTCTTCTGCTGGAGAGAACTATATTTGAAAGGTAATTTTGGAACAAATGGGAACAGAAGTGTCAAGAGTTGTCATGACGAGATTTTTTGGAATTTCCTTCCTGTTTCAGGGGAGGAGGGGGGCGGAAACTAAGACATTTTGCATCTCATTGTTTTCAAAATGGGACGGCTCCTGCCGCTACCTCCAGCTTCCCCCAGCTCCCTGCAAGCTCCTGGCTACAGAACTCCCCAAAAGCCCTCAAAACAGAGCCAGCCAGCCCCACACATTTGTTTCTCTCTCATTTGCATGTTCAGAAATAACAATAGAGCAGATTCCAAATGGAGCCACTTGTAGCATGGGCCAATGGAGGTTCCCACAGGGGAAGCCATATCCAGCCTATTCCTGGACCCACTAGCGATGGCCAGCACTAACTAACCAGGCATCCAGTGCTGCATCTTGGGGCACACATCTGCTCCCCAAACATGCAGAAAAGCCAATCCACATTGTTGTGACTTCTCAGAATGAAAGCACACAAGCACGGAGCCAGAAACGTCCATGTCTGGTGCCCGTGGGGCAGGGCTCAGCTCTCCCTCTGCATCTTCCTCCCCCTGCTCAGCGGAAGCATCTTCTGGGGACAGCCTGGAGAAGGACCACCACCCTTCTCCTCATTCCCAGCCCAGTTTAAACCTTCATTTCAACATCTTCAAGCCCTTCAGATGTCACCTTTTCAGGAAAGGAAGCAAAGACAGCCCAAACTCCGGAGATGGACAAAGCCTCATGAATTTCTAAGGGTGAGAAAAGAGCCGGGAGAGTGAGATTGCCCGGGAAGTGCAGCCAGTGAGGGAAGGAAAGCAGCAGCCTGTGCCCAGCTTGGCTGAGCCTTGGTATTACCACCAACACAGCTGCTCCGACGCCTGCCTGTTTCCATAACTCAGGCCAACAGCCTCAGAAACCTTCCAAAGAAGTAGTGGGGAGAAGGCACCAGCGCAGCACAGAGCCATCGAGCAGGGGGAGAGGAGAGGGAAGGCTCCCACAAGCAGCAGCCTGGGAGGTTCTGCTCCTTCTCTGCTACAAAACTTCCTACCCGCTTTTGCCTAAATGCCTTTCTCTCCCCCACCCTGTGAAATTTTGTCCTGTTCCCCCTCCCACAAAGTTTTGCGCAGCAACACCCCAGCCCAGGCACTGGGAATGTCAGCCCCACCAGTCCTACTGGGAAACTGGGCTTCCCCATGCCCTCGAGCACTATGCCAGCACCTCTGCTCCCTGTATGCCAGCCTGACCTGGGCAGGACATCCCAGTTCATCCCAGTGCTCCCCCAGCAGCATCCCTGGAGGGGTCCGGGCACAGGGCCGGCTGCCATCCCACCTCCTCCCAGCTCAGGGTGCAGCCTGGCTCCCCCCCCACGGCACACTCCTGCTGTCACATCCACGGCTTCACCCTGGGAATTTTGACAGCAGATGATACAAGACCTTGAATTTAATTGCAGTGAGGGGAAAAAAAATAAATTAAAAAAAAAAAGCATTCAGAGTGATAAAGAACCCCCTTCATAAGGCACATTATTTGTGTCTCTTTTCTACAGATTTTTAGAGTTTGCTGGGCAGGGGGTTGGTTTGCATTTTGCAACTCTGGGCCACGGCTTGCACAGAAATAGGTGTATGGCTGGGCAGGGTCATCACCCACAAGCACCTTGCTTACCCCAGATTGAGTAATGGAGCGTTTTCAAACCCACAAGACAGAGGCAGCAGTGGACACTTCACAGAGATGAGAGAACATTTGAAAATAAAACTCCCACGGCCCTACACGCTGTATGGTTCAACCCCCCATTGTACTTGCTGGTTTGCTCTTGTAGCAGAAAATCCAGCCAAGGTTACAGAATCACACACAATACTACGGGGTTGGAAGGAACCTCTGGAGATCACCCAGTCCAACCCCCTGCCAAAACAGGTCCCACAGGAACATCTCCAGGTGGGGTTTGAATGTCTCCAGAGAAAGAGACTCCACCACCTCCCTGGGCAGCCTCTGCCAGGGCTCTGCCACCCTCATAGGAAAGAAGTTCCTCCTCATGTTTAGATGGAACTTCCAATGTTCAAGTTTGAGCCCATTCCCTCTTTTCCTGTCACTGGGCACCACTAAGAAAAGACCAGCCCCATTCTCCTGACACCCTCCCTTTAAGTGTTTATAGGCATTGATCAGATCCCCCCTCAGCATTCCCTTCTCCAGACTAAAAAGATTCAAGTCCCTCAGCCTCTCCTCATAATGGAGATGCTCCAGGCCCCTCATCATCTTTGTAGCCCTCTGCTGTACCCTCTCCAGCAGTTCCTTGTCCTTCTTGAACTGTGGAGCCCAGAACTGGACACAGTGCTCCAGAGAGCAACCAGAGTAAACAGTTTTCCCATGCTCTTTGAGGGCTGCTTGTATGGCCCTCATGCCTTCAGAGAAGAAGGGACACAGTGATGCAGTGGCCACTGGCAAACAGATTCTCTTAAGCATTGCAGGGAAGGGTCTTACTGGTGGAGAGGGAGCAGAGAGGGAAGGAGGCACAAGACAAACACCTCTGGAGAACAAGTAGCAACTAAATATTTATAGATTTTAATACACTGATTTGTTAAGTTGGGAAACAGTCCTTTAAGAGCTTGAAGATGCCTTTCAAGGCAATTCTTAATCAGCAACCCAGGTGCAGCAAAGCAGAGCTCAACAAGAGGCAGAAACCACTCCAGATGAAGGGCTTAGAGGGGGGCTCTCCCCTCCTCGCCCAGCAGGAACCCCCGAGGCCAGGACAGGTTCCTAGTGACTTGAAGAACCCTGCACGAGATTTATGTCCACAGTGTTTTAATTAAGTTTCTCCTGTAAGGGATTTATTTTTGGACAGCACTTTCGCAGGAGAAAATTAAATGACGCTGCTTTAGGAGAAACAAACTGCAGTATTTCATGCTGGCCGTGTAAGAAATACTCCATACCTCTTCCAAAACCTTCCCACGCCTGCATCTGCATCACAGAATCACAGAATGGTTAGAGTTGGAAGGGACCTTAAAGATCATCCAGTTCCAACTCCCCTGCCTTGAGCAGGTTGCTCAAAGCCCCATCCAGCCTGGCCTTAAGCACTTCCAGGGATCACCATCCTTACACTGGCTTCTTGCTTTGCTTTGGGAAAAAACTCCCCTTCAAAAGCATAAATAACCAAAAATAGGGGGTTCCCAGCAAGTGTTGACCCCACTCACTGCCCCTGGAAGCATTGCCTGGCTTGGCACAAGGTGTCCCCCATCCCCATTACAGGAGGACACAGATTTGTGGTGCTCCTCAGGTGCATTAAGGTGGCATCTACCCCTTCCTGAGCCACGACAGACCTCCTGGGTGGCCTCTGGAAACGTTTCGGTGCCACCAACACAAAGGCTTTTGAATGGGTAATGCTGCTGAGCAAGTGCTGCATGTCTCTGTTCTCCACTGGGTTCATCAAAGCCAATGGAGAACCAGCCTCCCCCATCCCTCATTTGTGAAGGTGCAGAGCTAGAAGCAGGACACCTACCCAGCAGAATCCCAAACCTCCCGCAATCCAGCCACAAAAAAGACTATTTCAAAGTGAAAAGGCAGTTTTAATTCTAATCCAGCCAACTGAAGGGTACAAATTAAATGTTCCCTCCCCCCCTTGCCCTTTTCTTCAGTGAAATAATGTTTTCTAAAGGGAAAACCACGAGGCAAGTTTTGGATGCTCCTCTCTGGCTGGGAAGCATCAAGCAGTCCCAGGGCTGCAAACACAACATCCCATAGCCCATTGAATCCATTACCTTACTTATCAATGTGAGACTAATTATTCTAGTTCATGGGATATTTGGTTATTTCTTAATGCTCCAGCTACTGCATTCAAAAGAGCCGAGATGCTCTTGCCTTGGCTCACTGGATCACGGTCACCACCAGCTTTTAAGACACGAGCAAATGACCTCCTTGGGCTCACAAACAAAATGATAAATAAAATCCCATTTCAGGAACATCTGCTGCTGCCTGAGATGACAAGGTCCTCTCCTGCAGCCCCATCCAGGGCAGGGAGGGGGCTCCGGAACAACTTCCACCAATGGCTCTAAGAGTATAAGCAACAGTGCCTGAAGTTTGGGGTTCTGCTGCCAAATTTTAACAGGAAAGGGAGGAAAGAGGGGGGGGGGGGGGGGGGGAGAAG
>BJBW01003468.1:78255-149437 GCA_004320125.1 Scolopax mira
CACTAGAGCAGGTTGCTCAAACCCCCATCCAGCCTGGCCTTGAACCCCTCCAGGGATGGGGCAGCCACGACTTCCCTGGGCAACCTGTTCCGGTGTCCCACCACCCTCACAGCAAAGAATTTCTTTCTGGTGTCTAATCTAAATCTCCCCTCTTCCAATTTAAAACTTTCTCTTCTCCAGGCTGAACAACCACAGCTCTCTTAGTCCTCACATCAGAGGTGCTCCACCCCTCTGATCATCCTCATGACCCTCCGTTGGACCCATTCCAACAGGTCCATGTCCTTCCTGTGTTGAGGACTCCAGAGCTGGACACAGTACTCCAGGTGGGGTCTCACGAGCACAGAGCAGAGGGGTAGAATCACCCCCCATGACCTGCTGACCACACTTCTCTTGATGCAGCCCAGGATGTGGTTGGCTTTCTGGGCTGCCAGTGCACATTGCCAGCTCATGTTGAGCTTTTCAGATGGCAAAGAGATGGCAAAGGAGACTGTGAGGCCGGATTGAGACCCTCTGTCTGATAAGGGACAACCTGGCACAGGTACCCACAGGGAAGGGGGCTGCCTCCCACCAGCTTCAGACCCAGACCCAGTGGCTGCGCCAGCCCACAGCAGCAGACATGGTGGTGGTGGGGTTGCCCACGTGCACATGGGAAGGGGAAAGAGCTACTCGGGGAACACCCAAAATTTAATTCACAGCCTGCCACACCTCTCCAAAGAAATGCATGAGGGCACAGAAAGGCAGATACTTAATATCATTTTCTGAATTTATCAGAACAGGACCTGAACCGTGTTGATCTTGCCCATCCAGACCCTTCATCTCCCTCTCCCCCCTGGAGATCAGCCATGCTGGCCCTTCTCATCACCCCAAGACCTGCCACCAACCAACCCAACACTCTCCATGCCAAAAAAAGACCCAAAGAGGCCTGAAATACAGCATTTCATGGCTTTCCAATGCCCCCCACCTCTACCTGCTGCCTCAGCGGAAAAATCAGGCTCATGCTGATTCCGAGGGCTGCTCTCCCCAAAAATTTCCCTGTGAGCTGCCCACCAAACTGGACAACGGGATACCAGCCACATGCCTATGGATTTGCACAAGCTGCAAAGTTCATGGAGAATATCTGCAGGCAAGATGGTGCGTGAGCCCCTTTGGAGGCAGCCCTGGAAGCCTCTCAGTAAATATTTGACGTACATCTTTGGGAGGTTTTTTGGGGGGTGGAGTTGCCAGCTCATGCAAGCAAATTAAACTGAAGAAAAGAAAAAAGCTGGTTCAGTGCTTTTCATCAACAACCCTCCAAGGGGGGGGGGGAGAAGTAATTCCAAGTCTAAGGTAAGGAGGGAAAAAAAAAACCAACCAACAGTTTTCTTCATGCGAAGCGCTAATACAGAGTAAATCAATCAAACTCCATTCCCCCCCGACAGGGGAGGATGCATCATTGAACAACACTCATTGCTCCCCGTTGGTGATTTCTCATCTCACCCGTGCCAGGAAAGCCTTAACCGAGCGGTGGCCCTGGGGCTGTAGCAGGTGATGCAGCCCCTGGTCCTGTCCCAGGGCTTCCAGACATCACAAAATACCCCAGTGATGCACTTGGCTAACACCAACAGGAGAAAAAAAATAAAATAAAAAATAAAAAAATCAGTTCTTGGGCAATTTAAGACCTTGCCGGTTTTTTCCAGGCACCCAGGAGGGTGCCACATTAGCAGCCTCCACGCACCTAGCGAGAAGCTGTTCAGCTAAAACTTCTGGAGAAATCCAGAGACAGAAAGTGTCCAGCTTCCCAGGGATTTTTCAGTAGGGAGCACTAATGACATCAATCAGAAAGCCAGTTGAGCTTCATACGGCCGCTATCTCGTGGCACTTCTTTGTCAGCATCTCTAGCAGCATCTAACAGCAGGAGCAGGCTTCTAGCAAATCCCAAGCAAGGAGCTTCATTCCTACATACGGAAAAGCATCACGGCTGAGATACCCCATGCCTCAGCACACGTATTTGGCCAAGGAACAGTCATCCCAATGCCAACAGCCACCTGCACAACCTTCTCCATCAGCCTGACGGTCCTTACAGCACCAGGGATGTCGCGCTCGAACACCACAAAGGCAGAAGCCATGGTGAAGACCTTGCTTGACCTCAGACTGGAGCCCAAGCAGGACAAACCAGCAGTGCCACAGCTCCATGTGTAAAACGAGCCCCTCTTTAGAAGAATTTGCAAATAAATCCAAATGAATTCCCAAGTAACCCCCCTCGAATCGGCCAAACTAGTGCGGAGGCAAGGAGATTTCACACACAGGGGCATCCCCAAGGCTCTGCGGTGGAGATGCTTCTAAAATAGCATAGAGGTTACACGGGACAAAAGTGTTAGCATTTATCCTGAGTGTGGATTCTGGAGAGCCTGCTTTATACCCCAGAAGCATCACTGGGTACCAGCCTGGAGCCTGGTGGGGACTGGGAAGAGACTGGATCTAATTGGAAGAGGGCAAAAAAAGGTCAATTCTCCACAGGGTCCCCATCAGCAGGAGCACCTCAGCAGAGATGTGACAGCTGATACCAGCTCATCCCCAGCCCACACTCCATCCTGACACAGGCACAAGTGATGTTCGAAAGGGAAAGTGCTTGACTTCTTCCTGCATTTCCCCCCCCCCCCAGCCAGAACCAGCAAACTACAGAGCGGTCAAATTTACCCCTCCCATCCATGTCCAGCATCCACTGCCTCGGCAAACACGGCCAGGGAAAGCCCCTTCAAATGGGATTTCTCCCCACCAGGGGTTTTTCCTCCGGTACAAATCTATTTGAAAAGAAGATAAAGCATCTGCAGTTTGACTGAGGTTTTATTCAGAGAACGCTCTGGCTCAGAAATAATTGCCGTTTGCTATAATTGGTGAGATGCAGGAAGGGACTAGATACAAGTGGAGTCTGGTGCAATTTTGGGAGATTTGTTACGCTTAGCTCACTTCTATCAATTTCAGTGGCTCAGACGCTTATGACCTGTTGCTCAGCTTATTGTGAAAATGGCTTTTATTTACTGCACTTCCATTAAAAGATGAAATCCATGCATAGGGCTCACAGGGCAGAAAATCACAGTTTACGTCTCAGCTTATCTCCCTTCAGCGGCCCCAGCTCATTTTTACCCTGGCTCACTCCCAGCTGCTATAAAAAAAAAAAAAAGTATTTCTGAGCAGTGTTTCGAGTAGCCAAGGCCCTTCCAGCCCACGGGGCAGGAGGCACAGTCAAATTTTAAGTGCTGCAGCCTCTGGGCAGAGAAGATGGAGCCATGGGGAGGATGGTGCCACAGGGAAGATGAGGATGGTGTGGTGCAGGCAGGCTCTCAGGGACAGGACACCCCCTGTCCCTTTGAAGCAAACACAGCCCATGCTGTGCTCACAACCACCCTCCAAGCCCTGGCGAGGAACGCCAGGCCACCAGCCCCCAACAGAAGGAGATGGGACAAGCCAAGAGCACATCCCACACTGTCCTGCTCTCGTGGATCTCCAGAGCTTCCCCTGCTGCAGCCCCAAGCCCCCCTTCACAGCAGAGCAGGCATCACCCACACAGAAGGATGCTCAATGCTTCCTCCTGCACCAGTTTCCTTCCCAGTACTGCCCACAGAAACCACAGGGCTTCTCCCCAGAGCTGTGCCCAGCCTGTGCATCAGCCAGAGCAGGCAGTGGTGGGATGTAGGTGCCTCCTCCCGTGGCAGCTCTTGCTTTGCACGGCAGACACCGCCAGCCACGTGCGATGGTCTCGGGGAGGGAGGACGGACGTGCGGGCAGCCCGAGCTCTCCCGTCCTCACAGGAGGCCATTTGAACACCAGACACGCCACCTCCAAGGGTGGCTGGAGATGGTCCCCAGCACCGGCATGGAGTTGCTAAGGTTACCTCCTCGGCTGCCTAATTAGAGAAGCTGTCACTCTCTCGCAGAGATCAGGAGACGTGCGCGCACGCAGGGGAGAGGGGAACTTTCAACCATGCAGCTCATTTTTAGCACACAGAAGCAGAGAGAAAACCCCAGCTCCTAAAAGGATGGCATGTTACAGCCATCGGACTCGACAGCATCATCCTGTCCAGCCCCTTCTGGAGCTGTGGGGAGAGCCATCAGCTGGAGAAGTGCCTGGGGCAACAGCTACCCCAGCTCAGAGAAGGAGCAGAACGTGGTCTGTGGAGCCCACTTATCGCCTCCTCCACCCAAACCCAACCCAAAGCAACTTCTGGCTTTGTGTTTCTACTGATCTCCTGTCCCCAGCTCCTCATGCCCCATCAGCCTGAGGGTAGAGGGGCAGGAAAGGAGCCGAGAGCCCCCACCTCCAGCCAGGAATTCCACATCACGTTTACAATGCAAACGGGGAGCTCCCCCCCCCCCAGGCCCTTGCAAACAGGAGGAAAGGAAAAAGCCGAGGGACAAGTGCTCTCTTGGTCAAGGTCATTTCATGAATCAGCAACAAAGCCAAGACAACAATCCCAGAACAACTCAAAAGCCCTATATTTTCCACCAGATGAACCCACATACTCATGTGTGCTTCCTGTAACTGCAGCACGGTAAAGATCATGGAGGGAAGCTCTTCCCCCTGACCTCCAACATAGCCAAGAGATTGCTATCACCTCCTAAAACCAGATCCCAAATCCTGTAGTCAAGTCCAGGAACCAAGTTGGGAGCAGTGACCAAGACACAACAAGAAACAGAGCACCCTAAAGAGGGCCAGGAGAACCTCTCCCTCTTTTGGGAAGCATCCAAGCATGACATGCATGTCCCACGTACGGCTCCCCCTTTGCACAGCCAGATCTAAGCACCTTCCTGCTCATCTCCATCCCAGCTCCAACAGTGGAGGACCATCCTCCATGATGTAGAGAAGGTAAGACCATAAGACCATTCCCATCCATGGTTAACATTCAGATTTGGGAGTGCTGGGCAGAGGCACCCCAGGTCTGTCCCACCAAACACCATCCATTGGCTGCTACCCTTGGGAGTAACCACAGAAACCATCTCATCTCTGCAGCCAGGCCTTCGAGGAACAGGAGCAGTGTAATTCCTGGATGGCAGAGCTGCCAGGGCGTGACTTTGCTGGTTCAGAAAAGTTTGAGAGCAGCAAGATTAAAAAAGCAGATGCAGCCAAAAATGCAAAGAGATCCCTGGAGCTAAAGCACTTGCCAAGTTTCTCCTTAATGCTTCAAGACACCCACTCATCCTCCCCAAGGGCTTGTCAGACTCACATGGTAAAAAATACACGCTCCACACCCACCCAAGCCCAAAAGAAAAGACCCTGAAATAAATCTGGAATTCAGGGCTGGCAGGAAGACAAAGTTGGGGGTGGAAGAGGAATTTTTGGTGTCTATTTTCTAACGAAGGAACTGCCTGACAGCTCTTCTGCAGCAGAGCAGGACTCACGGCCCTGCAACTCACGTAGCCCCCTTAGACATGGCAATAGATTGCTTTTAATTATAGGGCGGGCGCTCAGAGGCCTCTGGGTATCTGAGAGACCACAATGGAAACTAGAGCTTAATAGGAATAAAAAAAAAAAAAAAGCCATCACTGCAAGTTGCGCCAGGGGAGGTTTAGGATGGAAAAACTTCACCAAAAGGTTTATCAAGCCTTGGAACAGGCTGCCCAAGGAAGTGGTAGAGTCACCATCCTTGGAGGTATTTAAAAGACAGGTAGATGTGGTGCTGAGGGACATGGTTTAGTGATAATTTGGCAGTGCTGGGTTAATGGTTTGACTCTATGATCTTAAAGGTCTCTTCCAACCTAAATGATTCTATGACTCGGTAAGAGGCTGCTCTGTGCAGGAGCCAACGCACGAGCATCCAGGGATGGACCAAGAGACCACAGCTTAAACCAGCAAGATGCAACACTGGGACAGGGGAGCCAGTTGCTGGAAGAGGCTGCAACAGAGGGCAAGCTGCTGAAAGTCCTCAGTCCCACCAGGCCATTCACCCTTCCCACACTGGGGCTTCATAGCCAGCCTCTGCCCCCCAGCCCAGGTTCCCTGAAAGGCACGAACCCTGGAGAACAGCCGAGGAGCAGCCCAGAGATGACTCTGCTGACCCTGGAGATGGCCAGCTCCAGCCTCCCCCTTCACTCCTCATTGAAAGGGTGCTGCTTGGTTAATCCATTAGGAGCTGCTTGCTAAACAGCTGTGAAAAATCAGTTTTCACAGACCAATTCCAACTGCAGCGAGCTCTGCTGGGGTCAGAAGCGGCCAGGGCATCGCTCAGGCAACAAGGACAGGACCAGCACATGTCTATGCTCCATCTCGTGCTTTCCTGCTTTCCTCCTGCTTCTCTGCTGATCCAGCAGCTGTCTGGAGGACAGCAAGCACCCACCAGGGTAGGAGGCACCCTGCCCTATCTCTGGAAGTGTTCAAGACCAAGCTGGTTGGGGCTTTGAGCAACCTGCTCTAGTGGGAGGTGTCCCTGCCCATGGCAGGGGGGTTAGAACTGGATGATCTTTAGGGTCCCTTCCAACTCTAACCAGTCTATGAATGCTCCACTCCCTCCACTGAGGCTGCAGTGAGCTCGCCCTACCCAGCACATACCAGTAACACCAACAGACACCACTCACTTCACCACAGTGGACACAGGGTCACCTACACACCAACCAAAGCCAGCACCACCTCAAAGTGTCTTCACCAATCTTCAGGGATGGTCACATCCCATTCCAACCAGGGAAAGTCTTTTGAGAACTGTCTTTCATCCAAACTTAATTTTTCTTTTCCTTTTTTTTTTTTTTTAAATGTGTCAGTTTAAGACACATTTAAGATTGTAAAAATACTTTCATCTTCAAAACAGTGTCACAACTCCCCTTCAGTATTTTCATAACAATGCTGCAATTTCGGCTTCAAAACATCTTTCCAAACTTATTGTTCACACATTCGCCAAACTTTAAAGCTCAGAACTGAGGGGCTGTGATGAAACTGGAACAAGCCACTCTTTGAATAAAGACAAGTTTTTCTTTCATCTAGTGCTAATTAACAGAAGCATCCATCCCTCTGCGCTGGCCCCTGGTCAGCACTTGGCGTGTCCACGAGACCTCAAAGAAAAACTTCCCTCTTCCCACACAGCAGCCTGTCTGCGCCCAGCACAACGTGGCATCCCCATCAATGAGGTACTTCCCAGAGGCCAACATCAGGGAGATGGGGGAAGGAAATGGAGGAGCCCCTCAGGAGCTGCTGTGGGATCTTTTGAGCTCCATCAGGATGCACAGATGCTGATTGCAGCTCTATGCAACCAAGCATCCTGTGAATGCAGGAGCAAATCTCCAGGAACAGGGACCTGTTCCTCACCTTCTGCTGGCCACCACAGAAAAGGCTGCTGGACAGGGTAGATCTTGGTGCCCACCATGAGATCATTCTCCTATGAAAACAGACTGAGAGAGTTGGGGGTGTTCAACCTGAAAAAAAGAAAGCTCCAGGGAGCTTATAGCAGCCTTCTAGTACCTAAAGGGGTTACAAGAGAGATGGGAAGGGACTCTTGATCAGAGAGTGAAACAATAGGATGATTTTAAACTGAAAGAGGGAGATTGAGATGAGATCTCAGGAAGAAATTTTTCACTCTGAGGATGGTGAGACCCTGGCCCAGCTTCACTCTGAGGATGGTGAGACCCTGGCCCAGGTTGCCCAGAGAAGCTGTGGCTGCCACGTCCCTGGAGGGGTTCAAGGCCAGGCCACCTGGTCTGTTGGGAGGTGTCCCTGCCCATGCCACGGGAGGTTGAAACTCCATGATCTTTAAGATCCCTTCCATCTCTAACCTTCTGATCCTATGATTCTTCTGGCCCAACCTTTCCCTCTAACTCAGTTCATGCCAGGAATAAAAATCTCCCTGAGCAGCTCCCTCACTGCTGCAAATATTTGCATAGAGTTGGAAGAACGAGAGCATGGAGAAGACTAGGGAGAAGCTGCATGGTCATTACCAGCCAAATTAGAGCTGCAGGTTGTTCCCCAGCCAGGTCCAGAGCACCTCTCCTCTGGCCCAGGTCTTACCTGCCCTCCAGCTGCCACGGCTTTGGCCAGAAGCACCATTTCAAATCACAGCTTTCCTTGAATCTCATTTCTTCCCCGACCCAACAACATAAAAATGAGAAGAATATTAACACCTGCTGCTTTGCCCTTAGGTGACTTCGGAGTGGTTTTGTAGAGAGAGGATGAGAACAAGGAGTGATTAAAAACCGCAGCCCCACATCCACAGAAAATCATTGCCTTTCAGAGGCACAGCAAAAAATATCCCCTTCCTTCTTAGCCCAAACCTCCTTCACTAGCAGGGACAGAGAGCTGACATGTCCTACACCAGCTTGTCCCACAAAGCTCTGGGACACGAGGCCATTTGGGAGACCAGGTCAAAGCCAGGCTGGATGGGGCTTTGAGCAACCTGGTCTGGTGGGAGGTGTCCCTGCCCAGGGCAGGGGGGTTGGAACTAGATGATCTTGAAGGTCCCTTTGAACTCTAACTATTCTATGATTCTATCTTTAAGGCCACTTCCAACCCAAACCATTCAATGATTCCATGATGCGGTTTCCATGACTGCAGCACGCTCCAAACTGGCAGAGGAGCCCGCTGAGCGGTGGGGAACACGGCTTTGGAGACACAAGGCAGATGGGAGATGCCACAGGAGAAGCGCTGAGGTGTTGCTCTGCCAAGAGAAGGCTCTGGGAAGGCTCAACTCTTCTTCAGCATCCCCTACAAACCCCCCATACCTCACCCCAGCGAAGGGCCCGGGGTGCTGGCTCAGCCAGCAGCACTGCTGCAAATAGGATTATTTTTTTTCCTCCTGTTTTGCCTTTAAGTGGCTCATGGCAACACGCTGTAAAACCCTCCAGCAGCAAGGAGGGAAAAGATTTTACAACGGTCTTCAAAAAGCCAGCAGAGAAAACCTCCCCCGGTGCACACGGCTTTGGGCAGCCCATGGAAATTTTTTGGGCATCGCACGCATCCCCGGGGAGGGGAGGGAGAGGCTGGCAGCCTCCCCGCACCTCACGTCCTGACAAATCCCTCTTCCCACACGTCGCCGGGGCCACAGCAAGGTGAGGAACAGCTCGTCAGCTAAAGCCAGGCAAAGGCGGCCGCTACGGAAGCGGAATAAAATTGAGCCCAACGAGGAGTCGCGTGTCTGTCGCACAAACTGCTGCTCCGGCAAGACCCCAAGCTGGCTACGAGCAGCCCCTACAGGCAACGTCCCCGACCTCCCTCCCAGCTGCCATGTCCCCGGATAATGGATTTCCTCCTCCGATGCAGGAGGAGGCAGGAACACGGTAAGGACAAACACACTGCTTGGCTGGGGAGAGCACGGAAGAGGAGGGAAGAGCAAGCGCTGGGATGTGATAAATGCCATGTACAGCGACGGAACGGAGTTGGCATCTTCAAGCAGCTCTGGTTTCTTGAATTGCGTTAAAAAGCACGGCTGTTGCTATTTAATTAAATACACTTTCAGCCCTTCTGATCACACTGGGAATAAAAAATAAAGCAAGAAACACACGGCTGTCAGTTCAGCACAAGGCAGGCAACTGCAACAGCTACAGCGAGGAGGAGGACCACAAACCTCTATTGCCTTTTTGAAATTCAATCAATATCGAAGGCTTTTGATGTCCAGGATCCATGAACTATGCTGGCAACACCACAGTGGGTTCCTGGTGGCCTGAAGAATCATCTTGATGGGGTCCAGGGAAGGAGGCAAAGCTAAAGGAGCTACAGGTGGCAATATCTACCCTCCTCGGGGATGAGCTTTGGAGACTCCAATGGAAGAGCACGTGGACAAAAAGGCTGGTGCGCTTTTGAGGTGTCCCTGCTCCATCCCAGGGACACCCACAGTGGTTCCCATACTCAAAAATTACAAAATAGCCTCCCTCATGGTGTGTTGTCCCCTCCTTAACCAGGGACCCCAGGATGGCAGGCTCTTCAGCCACCACAGGCTCTGGCTCTCCTGTATCCTCAAGGATGCATTTAATAGGAACAAGCAAAGGCTGCTTTGGATTTCACAGTTTGTTTATAGCATACATTCGAGGAGCTACACAGGATGGGAAAATACATCCCATAAACAAACTGCTAAACAAAAGAGGCTAAGTGTGTACCACTCCAAATAAAAATAGACCGGCGTTAACCTCCGCTTTTTCAAGCATATGCCTCTGATGACAGCTTCGTTTAGTGCCCATTTATCCCACTTCCAGTTTCGATTTTTAGGCTCCGCCACCACCGACAGCAATTCCAGACGCCTCCCACAGCTCCAGGAAAATGAACCCAAATGGACCTGGAGACCCCCAAGGGCGAGCGAGGCCAAGGGCTGCACCCCCCTTCCCTGCTCCCACGCCGTGGGGAGGCAACAGCAGCCCAGATGTTGCCAAAGGCTGCAGGACATGGACATACCATCAGCAGCTGGCTCAGAGAATGTCTCTGAGGGGACAGGAGGGGACATTGGGTGATGGAAGACTTGCATACCAAGAATTTGGGGGAGATGTTTACAGTCTCCCCCCCACCAAGAGCTTGCCCCACAGCAGCCCCCATGCCCGGCAGCTGAACCCTGCCACCCTCCTTATGCCCAGAAGAGATTTCTCAAGCGCTCACACTTTATTATCCCCTTCCTCAGGGCTGGGGCGGGGGGTTGGGGGGAAAGGGAGGGGAGGAAGCACATTCCCCTGCAAAGACTTTTTTTTTTCTCCCAAGATCCAAAATTGTCGAAGCTGTGAGAAAGAAATTCCCACCCACTCCTACTGCCCCGGGAAGAATATTTCTCCACCAGTTTGCATAACAAACAGCTACACAGTTTTCCCTTTTTCTCCCCAGAAACTCAGGCTTAGGGGAAAAACACCCAGCTGTGAGACCAGACTTCATAAAGTTCCCCCCCTGAGGAGGGGGGAGCTGGCAGGGGCGGGGACACACACGCTGTCGCAGAGATTAGACTGCAGCCTGTGCTGATAGCATTCAGTCACCCTGGCAGGCTGCGGCACACACCGAGTTTGTAAAGCTCCTCGGGAATCCTTCAAGATGAAAGGTACAGTCCGATCCGGATGTACGATATCCGGGGGCTTTGTTACAGCACACATTTCCTCGCACGGTTTTATTGCTAGAACACCAAGTTCAGCTGGAGCCCGGGGGCTCTTCAGGTGACAAATGCACCCCCACCGCCCTCCCTCGGCTCCACGGGGGGATAGAAAACGCCGAAGCCCCTGATGTGAACACAGCAGAGCTGCCGGCGTAGATAAGGCCAACGTCATCGCTGCTGGATGAGCCTTCAGCCCGCAACACGTCTTCCTCCTCCCAGACGTACCTGTCAGGTCCACAGGACCTGTCACCAGCTCCTCTACAGAATTCCTCCTCTTCAGCTGCACCTCCCACATGGCCTCCTGTCCCAATGGCCATCCCCAGTGGGCCAGGAGGCTCCCATGGGTTAAGCCTACCTTCATCACAGAATCATAGCATTGTCTAGGTTGGAAGGGACCTTTAAGATCATGGAGTCCAACCTCACACTTGCCAAAACAACCATTAAACCACATCCCACATCCCACCATATCTACCATCTTTTAAATACCTCCAGGGATGGCAATTCCACCACTTCCCTGGGCACTTCCCTGTTCCAAAGTTTGATAATGTTTCTGTGAAGACATTTTTCCCAATATCCACCCTAAACTTCTCCTGGCACAGTGGTATCCAGTGTTACCCAGCGCTGGCATCCCCTGGGAGCTGCCCCCCTCGAGCTGCCCATCTGTGAGAAACTGGACCAATTGGGATCTTACACCACCTCAAGTAACTCCTCTGGCAGAAGATGATGGGAGACATTTGCCACATTCAGTGAGTGGCCCTGGGGCTGAAGGACCCCAGGTTCCATCAGAGCCTGAAGCAGGAAAGACTTTGGAGATAGACCCCAGCACACTGCTTTGGCTCAGGCTGACTCTCCTACAAACTCCTGTATGCTTCTGGAAGGGTGGAAAGGAAATGGCTTCTACTTTTTTTGGAAGCCTTATTGATGCCTGAAATGCTACCAATGAGTCTGTGGACACAGCTCAACCACGTGCTGCCCAGTTTGGATGGCATGAAAGAGGGGGGAAGAAATGTGCATCCACCTTTTGGATCACATCCTCCTTGCTCCTTCCAGGCAGCTCTCTCTGACCAGATATCCTGAGATATTAGAAGTGGAGGAATAAGGAGCATGATGCCAACAAGGAGGCTTTCAGAGAAGCCTGGGAGGAATTCCCTGGACACATTACAGGCAGGAAAAAGAGTTTTTAAATCCCTCTAATTTAAACAGATGAGAGGTACAGAGGAGAAAAAAGAAGTATAATGGGTGTAGAAGGAAAACAGACATATCAGGATGTGCCAAAAGGCCCCAAAGCTCTCAAGAGCCACCACCCACCTGGGCTGAACCCACTACAGGAGACTCCCGTGGGTTCAGCCTACCTTCATCATAGAATCATCCAGTTGGAAGGGACCTTTAAAATCATTGGGTCCACCCTACCCATCAACCTAACATGACCAAAACCATCTCTAAACCATGTCCCTCAGCACCATATCTACCTGTTCCAACCCAGCAAGCCAAGGTGAAGGGTTCTCCATCTCCCTCCATCCCCCTAGAGCAGCCTGTACAAGGCAGAGCTGGATAACTGCAACTGAAGTGGGAACATCTGGCAGCATCTGCTGCAGGATCTCCTTCACCCCAGGAAGTCCATCTGAAGGGGAAACTCCCTGAGAGAGCAGATCCCACTCGGGGTGCACGCTGGATGAGTAATTAATTAGGTCAGCAGCACCAGCTTCTCCCCCAGCTCCTCTCAGACCCCCAAGCAGCAAGAGAAACAGCAACACAGCAAGCACGAGTGGTGGCAGAGGCTTTAGAGCCTGGGCACACAGACTTGGTGGTCCCTGGCCAGGGTGACAAGCAGCATGTCCTGGTCTGGGGCTGCAGCAACCGGGCTCTGCTCCAGCCCTCTCCCTCCACACACCAACTGCCCCGCATTCGCCATCACGCTGCTGATGCTTGAGCATCATCGAGAAGCTGATGTTCCTGAGCAGTTGGCTAGAGGCAAAAAAGAAACAAAAAAAGAAAAAAAAAAAAAAGAAAAAGATTCCTGTGATGCTGCCAACTCCTATCTGCTGTCACTCGATCCCATTATTTTAGGGATGTGCTGCGCTCCCTGGAACGCCGATTGCTGGTGAAAGCAGAAAAGAGCAAGATGGGAAGGAGGATATAGGATGTGAACGGGCTTGGGACAGCCACAGCTGGGACTGCGGCAGCCTCAGGGATGCTCTGCAGGGCCAGCTCACCTCGGCAGAGAATCCCCAGGGCTCACCCAGCAGAGCTCCAGCCGTTGGGGGAGGCCACCCCACTGCCCCTCCCAGAGATACAGGGGAGGGGGAAAAAGGCAAAGGAACCAAATCCTCTAAGGTATCAGCTCTGATGAGGCACTGGTGAGGTCACACCTCAAGTACTGTGTTCATTTTTGAGCCCCTCACGATGAGAAAGACCTTGAGGGGCTGGAGTGGGTCCAGAGCAGGGCAATGGAGCTGGTAAGGGGTCTGGAGCACAAGTCTTGTGAGGAGCATCTGAGGGAGCTGGGGGTGTTCAGCCTGGAGAAAAGGAGGCTGAGGAGAGACCTTCTTGCTCTCTCCAACTCCTCCAACTGAAAGGAGGGTGCAGACGGGGGGGAGTCGGTCTCTTCTCCCAAGGAACAAGCAACGAGACAAGAGGAAATGGCCCCAAGTTGTGCCAGGGGAGGGTTGGATGGATATGAGGAAAAATTCCTTCACCAAAAGGGTTGTGAAGCCTTGAACAGGCTGCCCAGGAAAGTGGTGGAGCCACCACCCCTGGGGATATTTAAAAGATGTTTAGGGACATGGGTTAGAGATGGTTTTGGCAGCGTTAGGTTGATGGTTGGACTCAGTGACCTTAAAGGTCCCTTCTATGTTAGAGGACTCTATGATCCTACACTCACGGCCAGCAGCAGGGCTGGGAGCAAACCTGGGGTCTCCATACCCTGCACACCAGTTCTGCAGTCCTGGGGCTTTTGGGAGGGCAGGTTCACCACCCACACACACCCCCAGTTAGTCCATAGGGCCTTTGCACCTGGGGCAGCACCCCTCCATAGACATATCTCATCAGACCCGGAGAAAGCAAGCTATCAGGCACCCAAATCACCACCCTGTCCCCAAAGGCAGGTCGGACCCAGGCTCCCAGCCTTGGGGGGGCCACACTCCACTCCCCCCACCACTGCAGCTGGTGATGGAACTCCTGTTTCTCCTGCAATTCTCCAGCACAGGAAGAGAAGATGAGGATGAGGACCCCTTACATGAGGGGTCCTAAGCCCAGCAGGACCCCTCTCCAGCTCTCCTCTACCTGCAGAGACATGCACACCCAACCCTTACCATGCAAACGGTGCTGCGTGGGGGGGCCATCCACGCTGGCTTTGCCTCCCCTGGTTAACAGGATCACTCCCGAGCACATGCCCAGGAGCAACACCATCAGCTCAGTAATCTTCCTAAATACAGCAGTTACCAGGTGACTGGGGGAAAAAAAAATAATAAAAAAAAAATCTCTTTTACTGCTGATGCTGCTAATGGAAAATTTCTCCCTTTTCGCTGCCACTTGCAAAGCCAGTGGGGGCTTCATCCAGACTTTATGTTCCATGGAGATGGGACAGGTGGAAGCGCAGAGGGAGGGGTGCAAGACTTGGTGGGGAGCAGAGGATGAGAAGCAGAGGGGAACTCGGACTTATCCCTTCATCCCTGCAGGCAGGGCCCTGGCTCCAAACCTTATCTGCCCCAGCTTCTCCCAGGTACTCCTCCTCCAAAGAGCCCCTTCTTCCTCCCCAGACCACAGCAGGATAAGGATGCTGGATGTGTTGAGCAGCAGTACTTCCCGCACGGCATCCAGGGCAGACACCCAAAGGGATCAATGGGCCAAAATCATTTACTCTGTGATTTATTTACTTTTTTCCTCCACTTGCCTCCTCCCCAGGAGACAACCAGAAAGCCTCACCCAGGCAGTGCAGATGCTCGTCCCCTCAGCGTGCCATTCTGCTTCTTCAATACCATTAAGTGTCTCCACACTGTCTGGACACTGGAAACCTTAACTGCATTAGCCCAGACCCCAGCAGCAGCACAAGCATTCAATTCTTTTAAGTGGCACCGTTTCTCAAGCGGCTTACACACAAGAAGCGGCTCTGCTCAATGCTGTCACCCACCCCACAGGGCCACAGGGGCAGGACTGGGCACCAGCAAGAGCAGACTGGTCCAGGCCCATCATTTTTCCCCATTTCAGATGGCTGCCGCTGGAGGACACGAGCCGTGCCATGGGCACTGCAGATGATGAAAGGCTTCAATCAAGGCATTTCTATTTTCTTCACTTCTCCTTTCAGCCTCCAGCCCCAGCCCACCCCCACACTCTACAAGGCGTTTTGGTGTGATGGGAGGTGTTTCTCAAGCCACCTGCAACTGCTAACATATGTGCCAGGGTGGCATAAGATCGATACCTCATCGTTCCCACAAGTGGCACCAATCCATCCTCCTCCTGTCCCAACCAGTCCCGTGCCCAAACTCCTGTTACACCAGGAAAACCCAAGGGCTCGGCTGTCAGAGCTGGCCAACACCACACACCCACACCACATCACCCAGGCAGCACAAAGCCTTCTCCATCACACAGCCAGGGCTCACTCTTTTAGGGCTTATAAAGGAAAAGGCAGCAAGTTTTGGAGGTAACATCTGGGTCGTGGCACTCAGAGGTCGCCCCACCTCCCCAGCCCCCAAGGAAAATAGCACGCTCCCCACCTAATTCTGAAGAAAAGCCTTTTTTTTTTTTTCTTCCAGCAGAAGAGCAATAAAGATCTCTGGCACCCTGACATCATGGCAAACCTGCTGCCATCACAGGGGAGGAAGGGGGGGAGCAGAGGGGATCCCCAGCCAGCATCCTCCTCCCACTGCTCCCGCAGTTCAGCAGCAGAAACTCAGCTCCTCTCTCTATAGTTAATCTTCTGTTGCCCCTAGCTGGTCAACACGGGTACTCTTGGAAAGCAGCAGCTCTCCAAGCACAGCCTGCCACTCAGTTACAGATTCCCAGCTTTAACTGGGATTTTCACCCCAGAAGTTACCAGAGGGGAAGCAAAAACCCTGCAAGTCCACACCCCACCATGCTGGACAAGCCACGTTCAGCTCTGCCTTTGGGGAGGGAAGTGGCCAACTGAGGACTGACCCATTTTCATGGGTATTTTCTGCCTACAGACCTTCTCAAGCTCAGAACCCATGTCACATACGTACAATCCCAGTCCATGCCAGGCTCTCCTTCCTTCCCTTTCCAACTACAAGAAGCCTGGAAAGCTTAAGTAATCACAGAGTATCATACAAGGCGGGGGGGAGGAAATTACTACTAGAAGGTTTTCCCTCTTTCTTCCCCAGGTAGCCCTGGCCACTAGAGATGTGGCCCAGACCACACAGAGCTGTGGAGGGGCATGAAGGGGAAGCGGAGCAGCCCCCGCTCCCAGGTCTATATCTCCCCCAGTCCCTATGCCAAGGAGCCCACCCACCACATCTCATCTTCACTGCACCACCTCCCCGAGGCTTTTTGGCTCCCTCTGCCTTCCTGGTGGAAGATGTGACTCTTTACCCCTTGGAATACCTTGGGAACAGCCAGAAAAAGAAAAAGATATCCCCTCCAATATCTGATTAACCAAATCTTAAGTCTAGCAGGGGGCAGTCAACAGAAAAGGGACTGAACTTAGCTCACAGGCTTCTCTCCACAGAGACAATCCCAGTCCCCAGGTGCTGTGCTTTGGGGAGCAGGGTCTCACGCCGGGCACGCTCCTCTCAGCCACCCACACGATGCTGCTCCAGGTCTCACGGGCCAACCCAAAGCAGAGAACAGCAGCATCAAAAATCTTCCACTGCACCCACACTCCCCACGGGGGGTAACCCTCCAGCCTCCCCACCCCGCTCTGCAAACACAGGAGCTGTTGGCCAAAGCAAGGACAGCAAAGCCCTGCTCAAGGATTTTCAGAAAAAGCAGTAAATTCAAACAATCCGCAGGGAACTAAGTGCTTTCCCTTATTTTAATGCATTCTTACTCTAAAGAGAAGAACCAAAAAAGATGGCTTCGGGAAAAGTTAAGAAAGAAGATAAAAGGAGCGGCGCCGAACTGCTGAGGAGACAGAGGAGCTGCAGAGATTCGAGAAGCAGGGGATAACCATCATCCCCACACCGGGACCATGGTGGGATACTGGTGATGGAGAGGCACCAGCACCTTTTCTGACAACCACCAAAACAAAATGCACCTTGTAGCACTGCAGACACCAACCAAACAGCATCCGTTAAAGCCATTTATGAGAAGTGTGTAGTAAAACTGTTCTTATACCAGGTAAGAGCAGTGGTGAAAATGTGTCTGCCTCTTTCCTTCTCCCTCCTCTCTCTCTCTGTGTATATATATCTATATATATATATCTACTCACACATAGACAGAGCTCATCCAAATTAGCTCGGAAGCTAACTGCTTCATTCCCTGAATTGCACTTAAAGCAGGCTCCGCTGCTTGTGGAGCAGCTATTGTACAGAACACATGGCTGCTGACTAAATCAAGACACATACCTTGGAGAGACCTCATTGTACAAGAATAAAGTCAATGATAGTCTGCACCATTTGCCAGCATAACACTAGGAAGAATTAGAGGGGGGTGGGGAAGAAACCAAACCGCAAAGCATCAGTTGTATCCAAGGTTAAGGAAAGGGCAGGATGCTTTTTCAGGAAAAGGGGATGCACAGCAATTCATAATTTGCCCACTGGTGGCAAAGTTACATTTGTCATTGCCTGCCACCACTGTGCTTTGCTGGGTAATTTTATAGTAGTGTAACTGAGGGGAGGGGGGGGGGTGTGTTAAGGGGAGAAACATCCTTCTTGTCTCAGAAAAAAAATTAAACTGAGGCGTAGGAAGCAGATGAACTGAGGCGCCCCCCTGGAGAAGGGACCCTGAGCAAACCAGAACTGCTGATCAGCGGTGGCAGGTCCCCTGCTGCAGCCCAGGAAGGATGCAACAAGGAAAAGTTTTCTATCTCTGCTGGGAGAGGAGGGAAACCCTTCCCTCTGGCCTCCCCAGCGCTGGCAGGGGGCTGCGTGCGGGCTGTACCCGCTGCAGACGGATCCTGGCAGAGCTGATGATGCTCCCGGCAGAGCATCTCCGAGCTCCCACCACCCTCTAGTGGGATCCACACGCTGCCCGCCACCCAGGGCTCGCTCGGGCAAGCGATGCTGCTGCTGATCCTCCTGCTCCTCCAAAAACACTGTGGGGACAGGGGGGGTGGCTGTCTGGGGGGTTTTCCCAGCTCTGCTTCCCCCTTTCGCCTCCCTCATGCTGCAGCTCCGGCTTCCCCGGCAGGCAGGGACACAACCCTGGGAGCTCAGCCTTTATGCACTTAAGCCCAAGCGAATAAAATCTCACGCTGGCAGGGAACAGAAAAAAAAAAAAAAAGGTGCTGCCTCCCCAAGGAGGAGGAATCCTTTAAAGAAAAGGGACACAGAGCACTGCATGTGCTTTGTACCAGCCATCCATCTCCTCAGCCTATTTTAACTTGCTCTGCCCTTAAAAAGAACCAACGGAAGACGGTTACAGCTGAACTCAATGACCTTTTCCAACTTAAAATATTATAGGATTCTAAGTTTCCTGCTGCTGCGGACACAGCTCTGGCACCTGCCAACCTGTAGTTACAGATCCCTCATCCTCCTTCAACGCAGAGAAAGGCACAGGATCCGCTCCAGGCTCCGGAGACTTATTAAAGCTGGGAGTTGTTGAGCAGACCCACTACAGGCTGCTTAAACACAGCACTTAAACAAACTCACGGCCACCCAGCAAGGCAATATTTTATTTCATCCTTCCTGGCCTGCAAAGACTTTTGAGCTGGGCAAAACGGGGTGGCCTCAATTATTCTTCCTCAACTTATTTCACTTCCCAGGCTGTAGCATCAGCTCCAGGACTTGGGCCTATCTGCTTCATGGCTTTGGGATGGTTGGGTTTGGGGTTTTATTTTCCTCCCCAAAACGCCTCCAGGATGCCAGTCAGGCTTTAGGAGGTCTTCCTACAACATCCTTACCCCCACAAGGCCAGAAAGTGGGCTTTGCTTACACGGAAAAGCATTAAGGAGCCCTCCACACATTTGCCATCGGCAGGACGTCAGCTCTGACGTGGCTCCCCCAGGTCAGCCCCTGGCAGCCACTAAACACGCTCAGCAACACACACAAATAGATGGCAGCATCAGAAATCAGCTAAGAAGAGCCACTGTTTAAAGCCACCCCTGCCCCCAAGTCACACCGAAGCCATTCATACTGCCCTCCCAAAGGGAATGTGATTTTCACCTCCAAGAGCCCATTTCAAGGCAGCAGAAGCAGCTCTGGGGTCCCCAACCACCCACAAAACTTAGAAAAGGATGCAGGGGCGGGGGGGGGGGGAAACCACTACAGAAAACTCCAGCCTTACTTCCCACCCTAGAACACCAAGGCAGGAGAAATCCTCCTGAGCACTCACCCAGAAAAGAGTTAACTGCGAGCGAGCCTCAGTTGCCACGCCAGGAGACAGGAAGAAATGCAACAACTTTGAAATATCAGAGCATCCACAGCAATTCATGAGCTAGACCTTGGGGAAGGACAAGTGTTTTACCTTCTCTGGAGGCAACATGCTGATTAATTTCAGGACTGTGATGAAGCCATCCCACCATGGGCAAAGCTTCCATTTATCTTCCAACCTGCCTGAGGGTTCAGGGGAAACAGGAGGGGATGTTTTGGGGCCTTTTGTCCAGGAAGGGGCAGCAAGAACTCCACAGTTTTGCACAAGACATGATACATATTCAAGAATACATGCATAACCCACAGCCCAGGCAAGGAAAAGAGAATTTTTTAGACCCAGACATGGTCTCCTTGCTGGCAGTCACTCACAGAAATAAGATTTGCTACACAAGATCATGTCTCTGATCTATCAAGACAAATTTCTCTCCTCCAACTTGAGCTATTACCTAAGCTACACACAGAGGGGTTTCTTTGTCTTCTGATATATTTAGATCAGCACGCAATTCACACCCGGTCGCCCAAGAAACTGTACTCTAATCCAAAAAATTCAACTCGGTCAACCATGAAACTTTTTGTTACTTTTAATCACTGCAAGGTAAATGTCATTCCTACTGCATCAAACCTTTGATTTTTCACTTTTATGAGTTGAAATAGAGTATCTGGTTTGTTTGGGATTTCTGTGGTTGACCAAGCATGTCTAAGGGAGCCACACTGTGAAGCCAGAACCCAAGGGGCTCAAGAAGTACCATCAACTTATTTATTACAGCTGCCTGTTAGGAGAAAGCTTCACAGGAGATAAAACAACAGGATCGGGAGACTCAGAGAGTCGTTTTCCTCCCCTGGCACATCACAGCCAGTGAAAGGCAGCCACTTTCACAAGGTACAGGCAGGCACTTGCGGCAAGGTGGCCACCAGGTCACCCTGTACGTGGGTGATGCGGGCAGGGCCATGAGCTGGGAGTCACAACCCAGGGGTGACAAGCAGCACCCCTGACCCAAAGTTAAGCAGGTAGTGGAATTATCCTCGGTTCAGACCCCAAAAAGCAAGCATGCTAGTGGGATAAAGAAAAAATCAACAAAAAAAACAAACCTTTCTGTAACCTGGCAGAGTAAACACCACACCATCCATATGGCATTCCCAACAGTCCCCTTGGAGATCCCCTGGCTGATTAAGGCACAGAGAAAGATAAAAGTGGCAAGAAGCAGCTCGACCCCGTCCGAGACAGGAGGAGGAAAGTACCACAAGGGAATTATTTCCACTCCCATCCCCCTCCCCACAAACACAGCGTTTCAGAGGAAAGTCTGCAGGCGTTCACCACCGACCCTGGGGCTTGGAGTTGTGTGTGAAGCAAGAACAGACTTGGAGAATTAAGATGAATTAGGCTGAGGCTGGGAAAAAACCCCCGAAACGCAGCCTCTCCACGTTCTCCCAGGCTCGGTGGTACCTCCTCCAAGGCTAAGCCTTCAAGTTGGAGCACAAGAGGCAGCACCCATCACTTTAGCCCCAGCAGAGACACTTTACTCCCAGGGCAGCCCTCAGGCCCTGCTAAAAATCCCTCCCCAGCAGGAAAAATAAAAAAATTTAAAAAAAAAATCCCAAAAACAGGGTGCAGCAAGGGCAGGGCAAGAAAGCTCCAAAACACAACCAGGCTGCTCACGACAAGGAGAGGGTGAAGAGCCCCGGGGAGGGCTGGGGTGACAGCCCGGCTGCCCGCACCAGGATGCTCCGCGACGCGGGGTGATGCGGGGATGAAGGGAGGGTAGAGGATGGAGGAGGGGGGGGGAGGTGGGAGGGAATCGCCGGGACGGGTCCGGGAGGCGGCGGGGGAAGCGGTGGGGGCTGTTACCGAGGGTGAAGAAGGGCAGCTCGGTGTTGTCCAGGTCGTCCTGCACGGCGACGCGGCCGGGCAGCTCGCTGCGGACGAAGAGCAGCAAGCGGGAGTCGGCGGCGGCGGCGGCGGCGGCGGCGGGGGGCGGCGGGGCCCCGCTCCAGCTGATGTCGTTCTCCCGGAGCACCGGCAGCGTGGACACCGTCACCGTCTTCACCCGGCAGGGACCGGGGGGTTCCCGCGACGCCGCCGCCGCCGCCGCGCCGGGCCCGACGCCCAACATCACCGGCAGCAGCAGGAGCAGCAGCGGCGGGAAGCGGGGAGGAACCGGGGAGGAGGAGGAGGCGGCGGCGGCGGGGAGGAAGAAGAAGAAGAGGAGGAGGAAAAGGCGGCAGAGCTGCGGAGCGGCCATGCCGGGCCGGAGCCAGGCGCAGGAGAACGGCGGCGAGGCGAAGCGAGGGGAGGCGAACGGAGCCGGCAGCTCTGAGCCACCTCAGCCCCGCCGCCGCCGCCCCCCCCCCCCCCCCCCCCCCCCCCCCCCCCCCCCGCCCCCCCCCCCCCGGCTCCGCCTCCCGGCCCGCCCCGCCGCCGCCCCCCGCCGGGCCGGCCACCCTCTGCCGCTCCCCGGCGGCCGAGAGAACCGGGGACCCTTCCTTGGTCACCGTCGTGGTGGCCCCATAGCACCGGCCTGGCCTTTTTCCCCTCCAGCCGGACCCCTGCGCCCATCACCGCTGCCTCGGGTCACGCCATCCCGGCTCCCCGCCCCCGGCCTGGCCGCGGGATCCAGCTCGTCGCCAGCCATACCTGGGACTAGCCCCTGCCTTGTAGGGAATTGCCAGGGTGCGATAGCACGGAAATGTGAGTTTTTACTCGTTATTAGCCTTTCCTGAGCGATTAGGCGCCTCCGGCGTCCAGGGCTCCTCGCAATGAGGAGCGTGGAGGGAACAAACTGGGGAGTTCTAGCAAAGATTTTTTTTTTGACCCAGGCTTTAACAGAGGAATCTGGTAAAGATGATGCTGAGGTCTGATCACAGATTCCTAAATCCATCCATGGCAGGGCTGCCCCGGTGCCACCCGAGGGCTGGAATTTACGGGTGGAAACAAACCAGTGGAGCTCCACGGCTTTGAGGCACGTTGGAGCCAAGTGGCTCTTTCCAGCAGGGATGCTGGAATGATGGGGATTCGCCTGGAGGTAAATGCTGTCCCTACAGGCAAAAGGGACAGGGTTGACACCAGAGGCGGTGACCCCCTGCCCCCAGGATGAGTAACCCAGGAGAGGCAGCCTACAGCAGTCAGTGACTCACAACAACAATTTCCCAGTGACTGCTAATCTACCTGATTTTCTTTGTAGATGTACATATAAAAGAAGATGTCAAAACCCTTAACAAAGCACGCTTAATGCTCAGGCTTATATTATATCCATAAGCTAATTAAGATCAATTCATCATACACCTATTGAGGCAAAACAGCCATCTGAGATACTGGGTCATCCAATGTTCAAACCACAACAAGGGCAGAATGGCAAAGAATGTGAAATCCAGCAAATAAACAGCTCAAGCTCCCTTCCCCGGGGCCAGTCCCTGCTCCAGCAGTAGCTCAGAGCTACAGCCCTCCCAAAAAGAGTGGCAGGGTGTGCAAGGGGCCTATTTCACCTGCAGGAATAGAGAGAAACCCAAAAGTGCTCCCCAGCAAACAGACAACCAGTTGCAAAACATTTAACCAGGGACCCCAGTTCTGCCTAACTGGGAAGGATGAAGCTTCCAGGCACGCTGGAAAAAAATAAATAAGAAAAATGCAATCCTAAATTTCAGCTGTTGGTTGGGAAAACTGTAATAATTTTAGAAAAAAAAGTTTTTTTAAGGAAGAAAGGATAGATTTTGGACTGGGTTAGGCTGTGTGTGATCATGTACTAATTTCCAGGCATTAGCAGGGTGCATGCTGATTTCTTTTTCCTAGTTTTGAAAATCCTTCGAGGCAAAAAGAGCAAAGAAACAATAGTGCTTAGACGTGCAAGATGACACACCGATAGGCAGCAGGTCTAGAAAGTCATGAACTGCTTTTAAAAAACTTTTTAGAACTGGAAATACTGAGAAAGAAAAAAATATCTATTTCTGTTTAGGGCCCCTCTCCCTGTTACTCAGATCTCCTTCTAGGCACTTGCTGCACAAGTGTGTGTGTGTGCCAGGAGTAGAGATTTTGGGCTGTCACATTCCAGAGGGTTTTGGCAAAGGGTTGTCCTTGAGGTGGGAATGGCATCTGGAAATACCCGCTGCTGTCACAGAGCTTCAGGGCATGGGGTTTCTTCTTTAGCCATGGGTCTGGCTGAATTGGAGGGGAAGACACACATTTTAGGCATTTCCAGATTTTCTCTGCCATCAAGCAACACGGTGCATTAATTTCAGGGTTTGGGGCTAGAAGGCAGCAATCAGGAGACATGGGTTCAAACACCTGCTTTGCTACAGACTGTCTGACTCCAGGCAAGTCCTGAGAAATTGACAAGTTTAAGGAAACTTCTGTGTCTCTAGAGTATTTAGCTGGCAAGGGAGACTTTCTCAGGGTGATGTGCTTTGCTCTGTTTGAGATGGGGTCACTGCTCAGGGAAAAAAAGGAGAGTTTATGTCCTTTGGAAAAAAAAGGACAGGCCGCTCAGGAAGAGTGTAAAGGTGTAGTAAAGTTATGTAGGGAAAAGATTAGAAAGGACAAAGCTCAGATAGAACTTAACCTGACCCTGGATGTTAATATATTTATAGAAATTCTTTTTATTGTTTTTAACAGCAAGAGGAGGACTCAGGAGAAGCTCCACTCTCTACTGACTATGGGAGGTAAGGTAGTAACAGAGGATGAGGAGAAGGATGGCATCATCACCTGGTCATCCTTCGTGTGCTGCAGAATGGCACTCAGGATGATCTGTTCCATCACCTTCCCAGGCACCATGGTCAGAACGACAGGCTTGGAGTTCCCAAGATCATCCTTCCGACCCTTCTTGTGGGGGTCACATTTGATAGACACCAGTCAGCTGGGACCTCCCCAGTTTGCCAGTTCTGTTGGTAGATGATGGAAAGTGGCTCCACAAGCCCTTCTGCCAGCTCCCTCAGAACCCTCGGGTGAATCCCATCTGGGCCCATAGATTTGTTTGTGTCGAGGTTTTGGAGCAAGTGCCTCACCATCTCCCTTAGAGTTATGGGGGGTTTCATTCTGCTCCCCATCCCTAACTGCTGGCTCAGGGGTCTGGGGACTCTGGAGACACCCTGCTCCATTGCTAAAGACTGAAGCAGAGAAGGCATTCAGCACCTCAGCCTATTTTCCATCCTTAGGGTTTGCATCCTCTCTTACATAGAGAAACTCAAGAAAATACTTAGTTGCTACCAGAAGAGATAAAGAAGGATCCCTGGGGCTGTGGAAGTGGTTGCTGTAACAGTCGCAGGCAGGGGGGGTGGTGGGTATGGGTACAAAAAACAGACATTCTCGGCATGAGCTGGGAATTTCTCCACTCTGGAGTGGCAATAGTGGGCTGTTCTCAGGTGGAGGAGCCTTTAGAAGGAGGCAGAGCATATGTTGTGTGGCATGTGAACCAGGAACCTTGGCTATGCTGAGCCATGCCTACCTTCTGTCTGCAGCTGCCTACATTCATTCCCAATTTTCACCTAAGTGGATATTTTTTTATTTTTTTTTTTTTTTACCAGGAACTTTGAGACACTCTTCAATTTATTTCTTATTCCCCAGCAGAGCAGCTGAGCCCCAGGGTCATTTCTTTCTGTATGACAATACCCCACGTGGGATTTAAGAAAACCCATGATCCTGTGCCTCTGTGGAGAACTTTGCAGACATTTTGCTGGAAGAGTGCATAAAATGTCTATACCAAGTTCCAAAATGATGGGTGGGGGGGAAAGAAAAAAAAGTCATTCTTGTTTAAAGGGTCACAGATGAAGCGCTCTTCGACTTTCAATCTTGGATTTCTGGACACCCAGAACTAATGCATCTTTTATCAGCTGGCATGGAGGAGGAGGAGGAGGTTATTGCAAAGATATCAATAGCAGCTTTCTGAAGTGGTTTTCAATTGGCCCTATTACCAGAGGTCTGTACATCCAGCAGCAAATCATTAAAATGCACTATGTATTTACAATATAGGGCACAATTTATGACTGTACCGCGTATCCTACTGCAAGCGGAGGGGAAAGTCAGGCGTACAGCTATGATGCAGTCAGAGCCTTATATTTCACCCAGCAAGAGCCACATCAGCATCAATAACTCCAAAGAAGTGAGAAGGGTGGTTTTCGGGTTTGGTTGGTTTGTTGGGGTTTTTTTTTTTTTAATATTCTGAAGGAAACATCACAAAATTCACTTTGTTTCTCAGCTGTGGTGTGCGAACGCTGGTCTGCAGCCATATGGTACCTGCCGGCGGCCAGCGATCGTGCTGCTCAAGCTGTGCTTTTGTCAGCTCTTGCCAGCAAAGCAGGAGACAGGCTGGGTCAGCAATTTGGAGGGATGCCTCCTGGGAGAAGGCGGGAGGGGGACACTGAAAAAGTGCCCTTTGCAATTCAGTAGGTGACGTTCCTTCCCTTCTAGGTTAAGAGTTAGACAACAGCCCCCTTGCTGTGCTGAGAGCAGTGGGAGATGTTGTCTTTCTGACACAGCATCAAACTAGGAACTTCCTGACCACTTCCAGATAAGCACCCTGAGGGGACACTCTGCAGAAGCAAGGAAGCCAAAGCCAGCAGCAGCTGAATATCCTCCTCCTGTCTCAAATACAAGTAGTTGATTCCTACCTTTGTCTGGATGGTGGTGCAACACTGCTGGGAAACAGCCCCCGGGCTCGGCTCAGAAGCTCCTGGAATGATAACGGGGGGTCTGCACAGTTTGTACAAGCTGGGAAAGGTTGTTAAGCCTTTTGGGTTGAGGTACAAACTAAACAGTCACATTACAAATGACAGCCTTGACTCACCCAGAGGGGAAGGCTGTGGTCAGGTGTCCATCACCATGGCATCAAGGCATTTTCTAGTTTTCCTCCTCTGAATGGGATCATCCTGCACTACCTCACTCTTTGTATGACTTGGATCAGAGTTTTAGCCAGATATTACCAGTGTACAGTACCAGCCACCTTCAGTCCCTCCTAGGACCAAAGCCATACTGAAAAGGGACCTTGCACATCCTATGGCAAGCCCTTACTTGGGCACCTGGAGTCAAGCAGGTACCTTCCTACATGTCCTCTCCTCAAACTGCCCCATTGCTGGGGGGTTTATGGGCCAGCTTGGCTAGTGAGTACACTTAAGGAGGGGAGAACCCATGGAGAACTGGAAAGCAGCCTGTTGCTCCAGCCACAGTCCAAGGAATGAGGTTGTCCCTTCCCCTCCATCAGAACCACACAGCCACTCCATCACTGCCTGCCCTTCCATGAGCAATAACAGCCTCCAGCACAGCTCCCCTTCTTCCCAAGAAGAAAGAAACTTCAAATTTATGTAACTCTTGCACTCTAGTTAATTAATCAGTTTTTGCATTACATGTGAAACTTCTTTGATGCATGAAATATTAAGGATGAAGAAAGGGGGGGGATGGGGAAGGAGAGGGGAGAGTGGTGGTGGGGGCTTTGACTGCTTGAGATGGATGGACTAAGGAACCCAGAGAGTAAACTGCAGGGTAAATCTGCCCAGACAGACAGATGCCAGCAAGCAAAGAGTTTTCCCTGAACCTCTTGCTTCTCAAGCAAATGAGTTTTACTCCAGCTCAAGCCCTACACACACTCAAGGTTTGCTCACGCAGGCGCCGGGAGGGGACAGAGCCTGATTAAACTTTTATGAAAAATAATCTCTGGTAGATTCATTGTTTGTGGTTTGCCTTTTTTTTTTTTTAAAAAATCTCATGATGGCTGCGAGAAAGTGATGCAAAATGAGTCTTTGGTGAAAAAGAAACAGCTCCGTTCTGGAAAAGCCAGCCAGGCTTTTAGTCAGATGAGGTTCTCCCAAAGGATGCGGGAGTAGATATCTGTGTTACAGGTTTGCAAGTGCCATTTCCACCCTGAACTGGGAAGGGGAGAAAGCAGAAATCCCCACATGTCAGTACGGATATTACCTCAGACCTCAACAACACACAGTGAGAAATCAGTACCACGGTACCCTGTGCATATGACAAAGAGCCACTCTGCTAAAAAATACCCCCAAAACACCAAAAAAACAACCAACCAACAAAAAAAGCACTTTCCTCCCAAAGGGCCACACTCAATTGAACTCTGTCAACTCTGCCCAAGGGTTCAAAGCAGAACCCAGAGACTCTTTGCTTTCCATCCTGCTCTCAGCTGACTCATTCAAGAGCTGGGCTGGCTTTTGGAAGAAGAAAAGCATCTCTCAGACCAGACCTCCTTGTACAGAACCACCAGCCTCCCCCAGAGCACCACAATGGGCTGTAGCCCAAAGCCAAGCAGCCAGGTAACAAGTTCTTCATAAACACATGGTGGTGGTGTAGCCTGCATTAGCTGTATAAAAGGTAATAAATGAATAAATGGGTTAATTATATCCACCACAGAATTTAATTAGACCAACTCTGTTCTCTCTGCTTCAGCCAAAATCTCAATTATAAATCTTTATTTTCAAGGTTTTACAGCTTGGACATAAAAATTTGCTCTGGGCTTAAACATGACAAACATGACACATCTTCTGTTCAGGGACCACTCCAGTTCTTTTAACCCATCTTTTTTTCAAAAAGGTCAGGTTGGGGGGGCCAGATGGCTCCAGGGAAAGGTAATGAAGATCCAGGGCTTTTCTGAAAGAGGCAGCTGGCTCAAATTGTGGGTAGTTTCACAGAGCTAAGGCACTACTAAAGGCTGCTGGGTGAAACCATGCTCCACTCTCAGTATTCCCAAGTCTTCCCTGTATAATGAACCCAGGGCTGCTGCTAATTGCCATCCCTGCTCCCCATCAGCAGAGAGCAATGACTATGGGGCTGGGGAGAGGGGTTCCCCCCCCCGCAGGGCCAGGCAGGGAGCTCCCACACCTGGATCCCACCAAGGGAATGTGCTCCAGGGCTGGCAGGTGTTTGCCTGTGCTTCCCCAGCACAACCAGTCACCCCTCTCCTCCAGTCCTGCACCCAGGGAAGGAAGAGAGCTGTGGGACTGGAGCAGGAAAACAAGGAAAAAAACCAGAAGGCAAATTAGAAAATATTGTTCTTTTTAAATTGTTATGATTTTGAAGGTAATTTAGGACCCGCCTTCTGCTTTCTGGAGTTGACACTATTGAAATCCAGTACTTCTGTCTCGTTAAATGCACTCTGAAATATTCTGATCATTTTAAAATGTCAATAGCATTACACAAAAACCCCAGAAAACATGTTTACCAGCAGCAGAAGCATCTACAGGCTCAGACCACATCCTCATTCAATCCGAGGTATGTTATGTTATTTTATTCCCTCATTGAGTTAATTAGTTTGATTTGCTTTTCCCACCCTGTGCCAAACCCCCAACTCCCTCTGAGTTAAAACAATGATTGCCAGCAGGGACCAGTTCTCAGCCACCAACCCACCAAGGCTCCTCACCCAGCTAGTAAAGACTGTCACCAGCCAGTCCCCCTGCAGAACAAGAACCAGTCATCCTGTCTATAGGCTCAGGATATTATTTTTTTTAGGAGTATTGCAGATTCCTGTTCATTTTCTACCAGCTTTGGCCACTCTGTTTTGCAGAGATTTTTTTTCCAGCCACCCCTTCCTCCCAGTATGTTCTTCTGCACATATTATGTGTCCTAAATACATACTCACTTGGTAAACCGGAAAAAAAAAATCTATTGGGTAAGTCAGACTCCAGTCCTGCTGAATACATATTTAACCAGCAGATCACAACAGTTTATTGTCTGCTTGGTGCACCGTAGAATTTAACCCTTAAGAAACATTGCATGCATCAGGCAGCCAAATTACTGCTCAGAAGGCTATGATATATAGCAGGAATTACCAGTAATAAAGAAAAAGATCTATCGGATGGATTAATCAAATTATAAATTTCTTAAATCTCCATGGCAGTCCATAGATCAAATTTGTCTGTATGTTTCTGGCCTCTATTCAATGTATAATATGAAGTACATGTACAGAGCAGCTGTTGGGGTTTTTTTTTGTGGCCAGCTCAGGAACCCCAAGTAAATAATCAAGGCAAGCAAACACCTTTTCTAAAAAGATCATGTTCTTGTATTTCAATCTGCACTGCTAATAAGGTAAAGGTACTTTCTAAAAGGTAAAAAGTGTACGTTCCTGCATGAAGAGTTAAACCAGACCCAGAACAGATACTATCAGACCAGGCAGGACATAACACAGCTCAGATCATCTTTAGCTTCACAAAGCAGAGACAGGTCTCTCCTGAGCACAGATAACTATCCCAGCCAGCCTGATTTTTTTTTTTTTTTGTAGGCATTTGCCCCATTTTGTTGGGGCAAAGCAGCTGGAAACCCTAAAAAGGAAAATACTTCTGGGAGCCCAGCAATCACCACTGCTGAGGCTCAGCTGGATCTCAGAGAGGTCACACTACATCCAGGCTGATTTAATTCAAAAGAACCACATAACTAAGGGGAGCAGGATCTCTGTCTTGTGCCCTATCCTTATTTCCATTAAAAACTCTCACTTGGAATCATCATCCCTTGACACCTAAACCTTCACCCAGCTCAGACTGACCTGGTTTTTTAGCACAGAGGCACAGTTCCCCAGCTCCTGCACCTATTAACCTTCTGCCAGTTTTGTGCAGGGAGGAAGCCTCTTATAAAGCTTCTTCCATCCCTACCCCTCACAGGAGCCCTGTCTAACACCAGCCCTTGCCTCAGGACTTTTGCTGCCCCAGTCAAAACTGGATTCAGAAGCTTGCCATGAGACAGGCTGCCTGGCCTTTGAACATCTTGGATGGTTTGGTGCGGGGTCTTAAGAAGATAAGAGCAACAATGAGCTCAGAATGAGCCTGCTCCACAGCCCAAACATCAATATGCATTTACCAGAGGGAGCAGCAGGCTTTAGAAGTTCGATTTCTTTTTGACTGTCCTCAAGAAACAAGGAGATTATACACTAGGAATAAACACCTATAAATAAAACTGACTTTTTTAAATCCACCAAAGCCAGGACATTTGTCATGAAATCTCCTGCTCTCCCCCCACTCAACACCAGCCCAGCAGCACTTCTGATTGTGTTTACAGCTGCCCACTCTGAACCTGGCTGTTGCTCTGCCAAACTTCATGGAGTCCTAAAATGCTGATTATCGAAGTCCTGCCTTGACCAAGAGACTGCAGCTGTGGATAATTGTTCTTTCCCCCCTGCCTTCTCCTTCCTCCAAGGAAAGGAAAACACCCACTGGAAAAGCCCATCTGCTTAAAACATCTGACAAAGCTTAACCTGAGCTTAAGTGGGAGAAGGTTAAAAAACTGAAATGCTCTTTATCTAAAAGCCAGGCAGAGGGGCTGCAGCAGGGAATTTGCAGGCTGCATGTCTGGCAGTGGATGCCCTCTGTTGGCATCTTTTAGAAATATGATTAGATACACAAGCTGGTGGCTCAGCTCCCTGCGATTCACCCACTGCTCGTCCCACAATCCACAGATCAGACATTAGTGCTGATCTAATCTACAAGCCAAAAGTAAACAGCAGTCCCTGCCCCAGTAATCCCATTAACTCGGTCCCAAATGATGTCCAGAGCACCAAAGGGAATATTTGCACACCCTTTCCAGCACAGCAACACAAATGGCAGGGAGCTGCAGAGTCTTCCTACCCCACTTCTGCTCTGGCTGTGAACTATAGGGAGATGCTGGCAGCTCATTTTGACAGGGTACCTGTGGTCTTCCTGGGTGGATGCAGAGGCTCTGTGGTGCCGAAGCAGCAGCTTTCTGCAGGGGTCAGCTCTGTCAGCAGCTCCAGGAAGAGCATCCAAATCACAACAGGAGAGGAAAGCAATGCTGCACAAGCAGGGTCTTAGAGCATCCATAAACACTGGGTGTTTATTATGCTTTTCTCCTTTAAAACCCTTCAACCATATACATAAAAACTCATATAGCAAACACCTTTCAGAGCTGTTGCCACACAGACCAACAGGTCAAGAACCTTCTCTCCTGTGACCAAGGTTTCTCATGCCCCATGCACCCCAGAAAGCAAGGCCAGCTGGTGCCTCGTGGTAGACCTCATCGTAGAAGGGTCCTGGACAGACAGATTGCAGGAAGGGCTTATGGCACTGAGATAAGCCTTCTCAAGGCATCTGGAGGCCACCATAACATGGTGGAGGACATATCTCTCCATGGAGAAAGGCTACACATGAAGAGGTGGTTTGGAGGGCTCAGCTTCATTGTGCAGGATTGACCAGCAAGGAAGATCCCTCCCCTGACTCAGCCCCACCTCATGGCTTGCAGTACTGCTGATTTTGCCTTGCCTACCACCTCTATGCCTACCCCAGCCCTTTGTAGTGCTCAATGGCCAGTGAGCCAGGTAGCACTTCTGTCCCCCATGCCCAGGTACCATGAGGGCTGGTGCTCTTTTAAGCCCAAAGGGCTACTGCAGCCCCCAGACTATCCCACTATACCTGATCAGAGCAGCAGGGCCAGCTGCTGGGAATCCACAGCATCAGGGAGGTGTGTAGGATCCATGCAGGAGGCCAGTCCATAGGACAGGACACAGAGGAGCAGCTCAGCCATAAGAGGCCTAGAAACAGCACAGCTTAAGAGAAAGCCCCTGGGCTTAAATACAACCCCATGGCTTGGACAGGTGGGGCTGATCAGGCAGTTATAGCTTGTTAGCACTCCTGACCCTGACACCATGGGAGAGGGCACATCTACACCTTCTTAGCAAATGATGTCCTTAATTCAGTCTCCAGTGAAGAAGAGGACCCATTGTTCCCATTACAAGGCATAGCCAGGCTTTGGAAGTGTCAACTGTGACTTTGCACAGTCCCTGCACTCTGGGTAGCACCTGGGGGTAGAATCTGGGGGTTCCACCAACATGACAAGTGTTGACATTCACTACAACAGCAGGAGAAGGTTTATTTAAGCTGTAGGTGCTGAATATCCCTTTCTCCCAGGTAGGGACCTTTCAGGCTTCAGGACTAGAGATGGTGTCTCCAGTTGCTGGATTTTGCCTCAGGCACCACTGGAAGCTAAAAACAAGATGCACAAGGAGGGCCCCCTCTTTAAATTTGCTTTTCACAGCAGTTCAAAGGTCTGATGCCACTATTCGCCCCATCCTCAAAAGCCATCTCAATAAAGAACAAACACACCATTTTTTGTAAATGACTAGTAGCAATTTTATTGCCAAAGAAAGTAAAAGCAAACTCTGAACCATAGGAGATCATAAACAATAAATGATGATTATTCCAGTTACAGTCTCCTCTGCACTTCTCTCTGAGGAGACTTTGTAACAGAGATTATATATGGCAAGAGTGGATTTACTCTTGGAGAGGATCTAAGTACCTTTTTTCTGAAATGAGTTGTAATCTTGTTTTAATGGTAGATAAAAAACAAGGCGCAGACATGGCTTGTCTATAAGTACGGGGGAGTCTTGTAAATCCTATTTGGTATATCAAGGATAATCTAACCAGCTAGTAATAAGAAACATGAATAATCTTAAAGAAACCCTGTGAAACCATGCAAATATTTAAGTCATTTATTCAAAAAGAAACCATAGCAAGATCTGCCATAAGAAAGGCATATCAAGGAATATCAAAGTTCTTACATCTCAATGAAATCACCCTACACTGGCCCATGACACAATTTAGGTGCTCTCTGAATTGCAGAAAAACATTTCCAACTAATTTGGTGTCTGCTGGGGAAGCTCTCAAAGAATTATGCGGGCATTTTGATATCCCCTTAAATCAGCCCAAAAATGCAAATAAAATTTTGAGGTGGTGTTTTATGGCTTCATCTCACCTGCGAAAATATGTCTGGGTAGGGACCACGCTGTGGCTGCCCCTTCTTCTGCTCCCCTCTGCCAAATTGTCTCGGTTCCATCCCGAGCCTGCGAGGACCCTGGAGCAAAGGACAGGACAAACATGTGACTTTCCGCTCAGTTCAGGGTTTTTAGCCCCCACCTGATCCTGTTCCTTTGTGGAAAGGGTAACGTGACATTCAATATGAAATTGGCTGCTGTCATCCTTGGCTGGGGGAAGAGCTAATGTCTTCAGCTCATGAATATGTAATCGGCTGGATGCCTGTAAAGTACACTTCTAATTGACTTTGTTCTTGCTGTGGGAAATTCTCTGAGCATCTGAAGAGTTTTTCTTTTATTCCGTCAATTTTCTGACTCATTCTTTTAGTTTCATCAGGGTTTGATAGTAACCGAAACTCTGTTTCCAATAAGTCCAAACAACCTTACTTTTATCCATAAAAGTCTTCCAGCTCTCAAAATAGTCGTCTTAATTTAATTAATTCTCAAAGAGCGCCTTTAAACTTGAGCAGTCATTAAGGAAGTTATTGTCCTTTTTTCTTAACAACGCTTAGTGAGGTGCCTCTTGACAGATAACTAATTCCCCAATTAATATAAATACTCTCTGCTTCAGCTACTGCTGGAGCAGTCACCAACTGCAGCATTGCCTGACCTTGCCGTGTTGTACATAAAGCATCTCACCAGCCACAGAGGAAATGCAGTGGGGAAGTTATTTAGAGGATGTCTGTACACAGGTGCACGATACTTGCAACCACACAGCTCAGGAGCAGCTTGTCATTTCAAACATTTAAGGAATCAGCCAAGCTTTACAGCAACAAGGGGAAACACGAGTTGAGCAGGAGTAACCTAACGTCTTCCACAGACTGGGTTCCAAGCCTGGGTTTGCTTTTGTTTGAAGTCTAGAATGTGTTTCTAGACAAAGTTACTTTCAGTGAGAATAATACATCACTTCTTTTTGTTGATTTAAAGTAGATATTTTTTCCTACATTAAAAACAAAAAAAAAAGAAAAGAAAGAAACTTGATTTTTATCATACGCCTCGTGGATCTGAAAGGTTTATTTTCTTGCAATAAAACTCATGTCTGTGTTAAAATACTGTCCTATGTGCTGGGTTTTTTCTCCTCCTTGCTGAAACACCCTTGTTAGCTGTTGTGCGTTGACCAAATGGTTTCTGGCTTTACAATCTGTCACTAGTACTACATTTACAGCTTGCAATTAAGGGCTTTGATTAAATATTTTGCACAAAAGCTGCATGATCCAATAGCCAATCCTTATATATTTTCCAAAACATGGAAAAAAAGATAAGAGTATTGGAAAGCAAACCAAGATTGAAGTTGTAAAAATGGCCTTTAGAGTCTGGATAAATATACACAGTGTTTTATAGCCACGGATCTTATCTCCTTTGGTACCGAGGCTTGCCCTTGGGTGACAGAAAGCAGAATCTTTCCTGGATTTCTTTAAATGAGACTAAAGGTCTTCTTTGGTAAAGCGTGTATATAACGTGGGCTGATTTTCACTGCAAGCATGCTGGGTATTTTTAAAATGGCATGTTTTTGATGAGTTAGCATATGTTAGGATAGCATACATTAACAGTGCTGAAAGCCATTTTTTTCATCAGTATCAATATTATCCCCTTAATTAATGTAGAAACCCCCATGCTCTTCTCTCTTTCTTTTACTGGGGCTCTGAGCCTCGTCAGAGGTTTCTCCTTGTTTCCCATGTACTCACAGGTGAGATCAAGACCTGCCTCATGCTGGCCAGCCCGATGGTATGAAGGGAGAAGGACCCCACGAGCCATGAAGTCTTTCCTTTCTGTGTTTCATTCCGCTGTAGAGCTGATTACAAACACCTACAGGTGGGTTTTGTGGTTGAGTGCCAGCAGCTGGGGTCAAGATCTTGAGTATAGTACAATCTGCTGGATGACTGGAGATGGCCAACTGCCACCAGGAGCTCCTCAGGTGGAAGGGAGGCTCTTGCTGACATCTGTGGTTCAACCAGGCATGGGAGGGAAGGAGAAGGGCACGTTGCCCTGGAGCCTCCTCCTCTGCTGTAGCTTGAGTAGAGAAGACGTCAACCAACCCAGACTCCTTCCCTCTGTCTTCACCGAGGCACTGGGGTTGGCAGCCATCCCAGGACACACACAATAGGAAGCTGACTCTCTGCACACCATTGCCTGCTCACTTGATGTGAATAATTTTCTGCTGCCTGGCTCTTGGAAGCCACACAGGGCTGTCTGGTGCTGGTCCTGCCGGTGGGTTAAGGAGCAGGGGAAGGCTGGGCCTTCTCTCTGCTCCTCTCCTGGGCTTCTGCTCATCTCTCAGTAGCTACTCCGTGCTCCTATTTCTCTATCAATCAAGCAGTGAAAGGGGAACTGCAAACGGAAAGAAGTTTTTTCCTCCCAGACACTCATTGAAGAGGATCTCCAGTGGGGATCAGGTCTATGCAGACTAATTGCAGCCAAAGGCTTCTCTGTTCAGACTTTGGAGGTCCATTCAGGATGGTCCAACAGGACATTTCCCTGCTATCTGCCACTCTCTGGTGGAGATGCTGCTTCAGGGCTTGCTGACAGGCTGTTGAATGCTTTCTCTTGTGCCTTTTCACCTCCTGACCCAGAAAATCAGGCAGATGTGGCAGTTGTCAGTGATGCTGAAGGAACTTTTTCCTTAAAAATATAAAACAAGACCCAAAAAGTTGCAGATTAAACCAAGGGCAAGGTCTCTTTTTCCTCTGCTCAAATCCCCCCATCCAGTGCTGCTAAGCAGCCCGCAGCACCAGCATGCTGACAAGGAGGAGGACTCAGTTATCCCACCCCAGCAGACTGTCACTGTGTCACCTCCAGGGTGACCATAGCTCTGGCTTGCATAGACAGCAGGAGCCATTTAAGAAAAGGAAAACTGTTAAATTAAACATTTTCCCAGGCTGTCTGCTATCCTGTTGCAGTGCAGCAGCAGATGCCAGGCTCACGCAGGGCACTTTCCAGTGACGTAGAGCCTGGGTATACCCTAAGCTTTATTTACACCTGCCAATCCTCAGATAAGTCCAGCAACCTCTCCTCCCAGGACTCCTCTGAGCTGCCCTTCCACTGACTGTGGCAAAAGCTTTCAGTCCACTCCCAGACTCAGGCATAAAAGAGATTGCCATGAACTTCTCCCTCCAAAACTGGCTCTACAGGCAATTACCAAACGGATGTTCCACTTTCCTCCTTTTCTAGATTACTTTTTACCTTGGGAATAATTTCCTCCCTCTCTCACCATTCCTGTTGCTTCCTTCTGATCTCTGTCCTGCTCTCCCACCTCTTCCTTCCCATGTGGTAACCCCTCTGGCCATGGAGCTCTGTTGTGGGGTCACCAGTCCCTTGGATCAATGCCCATGTCCTGCATCATCTGCCTTCTCACGCCACCTGGGATGATGTTTGCCGGTTTTGTACCAGCTTGATATCACTGACTCATGTTCACTTCATGGAACAAAATAAAACTTAGCTATCTCCTGAACCAAAGCCTAGCTCACCTGCACAGTCCATCATCTCTGGGCATATTACTTTCTGGCTGCCCCAGCTGAATCTTAGCATCTTATTTTTTCAGTCCATTTTTCTTGTTTTTCATGGAAGTGTTTGAAGAAAGGTGTCCTTGACATAATCATGGTCACTGAGACTCTTCTCCGTGATACTTCCCAGACACCTGTAAACAGTGTATTCGTATCTTTCTAACAGGATTTTTCATGGACTGAAATTAAACTGGTGGGTCTACAGTTCCCTGCTTCTGTTCATGTTTCCCAATACCTTTTAAAAGTTTGGCATTTTGTTTGTCCCTTTCCAATCTTCTGGTGCTTCCAGAGATAACCACTGAGATTGCCACAACCAGTTCTGCAAATATCCATGGCTTAAATTCACCAGGTTTGGAATAATCTTCCCAGAAGGGTTTTCTGTCTTGCCTCTGTCAGTCAGCAGCTGGCTTATCACCAGGAACAGAAGGGATTCTTTCCCTTGTAAGCGTTTCATCCGCTTATCTATGGATGTCCATTATCTGTCTATCACTCGCTGAATCCTCCAGAGCCCCTGCACTCTGGGGCTGTTTTGTAGCACTGAATTCCACAAGTCAGACCCTTCCTCCCACCTGAATTTCAGTGTAATCAAAGCCACACTCTTCTCAATGGGTGGCATCAGTCACAAGTAGTGATGAGGGAAATTTTGATTAGATACGAGGGAAAACTTTCACAGCAAGGATGGTGGAATAGCGCTTGGATGAAGCTCGATGCCTAGAAGTGTTCACAGTTCAATTGGACCAGTCCTGAGCAGCCTGACCTGAGTTAGACCTCCTTTGAGCAGGACATGGACCCCTCAAAGGTCTGGGGGAATGTGGAGGACCAAGATTCAAATCCCTGCTCTTGATCCACCTCACAGAGACTTGGCCTTTCCAGTATCCATGTCATCAGGGTGGCTTGAGCACCAGGCACTCAATGGTCCTGGATGATTTGCTCTTCTGAGGTGTCTTTCCCTTTGTAAGAAGGTTTAGCCATATATCCTTCTTGGCCAGGCTAAACCATCATATCAGGGTGGAGATGTTCTTTGGGAAGGTTTGGGTTTTGATAATTTGGTTTTACTCTAATGAATAAAAAAAAAAAAAAAAGTGGGGGGAGAGGGAGAGAAAGTGAGAGAGAAAAGAAACCCCCATTTTATTGAAAACTCCAGTCTGGCTGTGGTTGCTGGGAAGGATCTTACACAATGGAGGCTGCCTTCTCCCAAAATGAACTGCTTTCAGCTTGCTCAATAATAGGAGATCAAAACCAGTAAGAAGTGATTTCTAAGGAGTATCTTAATGGGAATGTCTCCAGCAATTGCTCATCTACTTTTATCTGCAATTAGATATTAAAATTCCAGACCAGAGTATTTTCCAGGTATCATCTAGTTTTGCTGGTTTTCCCCCATGTTTTCTTTTTCTTTTTTTTCTTTCCCTTATCAGCATGATCAGAGACCTGATGAACATGAGGGAGAGAAATGCCCAGGAAGGGCTGCGAAGCGAGATAATAAGAGGATCTTTGCACTCCAGAACTACTGGCCTGGCCTTTTTTTTGACGAAGCCTCTGAGATGCTCAAAAGATAGCCCTGCTGCAAGTTACATTACCTTGACATTTATTTCAGTGCCACAGAAAAGTGAGGGGGGTGAGGGCAGAGGAGGGGAGGACTCGAAATGTTGCTGTGGGCAGAGTGATTATAACCAGAATTCCTTTTAATGCAAAAATCTTTAGCCTGATAAAGGATCCATCTCTGGCAGAGGTTTTCACCATCTGATCCCCCACCCCTTTGCTTCGGAGCATTGCAAAATGTACTTGGAAGAGCAGCGAGTTCACTTTAACCGATAGCATTCAGCGCTTTTTACTGTGCTATTCATCCATATGACAAAGCTGAGAGGGGAGCCCATACTTCTTCCTGACTTTTTATTGCTTTTCAGCCCAGTGGGAAGCAGCCGACATGAAAAAAAAAGTGGTTTAACCACAAGATATGTTTAAGCTCCCTTTATTTTTTTTCCTTGGCATGTCAGGGAAAAAGAAGGTGGGGGAAGTGAATAACAGTGGCAAAACAATCACAAAACAACAGTCACGAAATTAAATCAAAACCCAGCCAAAATGCTAGTGCAGGTGAGCCTGATCCAGCAGGTAAAGGGTGAGGTTTGAAGATGGTGGTTGGTGACAGCCTTCAGATGCTGGGACTATTGTGTTACATGATAAATGATGAGACAGGATTGTTTGGGGGTGACTAAATCGAATTGGAGGAATTCCAGAGGGAGATGTCCCTGCCCAGGGCAGGGGGGTTGGAACTAGATGATCTTTAAGGTCCCTTCCAATCCAAACCATTCATTAATTCTATGATGATGAAGCTGCAAGAAGAGACCACAAGCTGCAAGTAAGATTGTGGGTTTCCTGGCAAAAAGTTCATGGACCAAATGACAGTCTGTGTTGGGGTCCTCCATGAGGAGACTGAGTTTTCCCTCTAGATGGCAAACAGGCCAGTATTCGGGATTACACTCTGCCTGCAGCTTAATGGGACTTGTCTTCTCAAGTCTGAGAAGTGATTTTTTTTAACCTATATTTAAGCTTTTACATTTTCTAAATGAGAAAAGAAACACCCCCTGCTCTGCTTAGGAAACCTGTTGTACATGCACCAGAAAGAAAGGAAAAGTTCAGAAAATAAAAGTAAAGCAGTAAAGCACCTCCAGATCCCAGCTTTAATGGGGGTGCATCCCTCTGGCATCTGCCCTGAGGAGAGAGGTCAACAGAGGCTTCCACAGCAAGTGCCTGCTCCCAGGTCCCAACACCCCAACTCGCCACCAGCCCTGCTGGAGACTGCTGGAGAGTCTTATAAGAGTTTCTTTTTCTCATAACCTCTTCTGATAAAGCGATTCTCTCCAGCTGAGCTGGGTCTGGCTTCAATCTGGCTTGTGCAAGACAAACATATTAACTCCTTCCCACCCGGGTCTCCTGGTGTGCAGGTGATGGTGTGCCAAGGTGCCCGCAGTCAGTGACCCATTAGCTTAGGTGGCTTCATGATACTTTGTATTGAAAAGCAGCAAAAGGTGATGCTTCTGCCACCTCTAAACTCCTGTAATTTGCAAGGTATTATAAGGCAGGCTAAAGATGGTAAGAGAGAGGCCAGAAATAGCTATAAGCGCAGATGCAAGGAGGAAAAACAAAACACCTAGAATGAAAATTGTTTGCCTTTAAAATACAGCAAAGGCATTCTCTTAAAGCACAGCTTGACATTCAGCCACCGCCACGCGGGGTACACAATCCTGGAGCCATGGCAAGACCACAGCTTCAGTCTCACCCCTTTGGGGCACTGAAAGAGAGAGTCTGTCTGTCCTCCCTGTCACCGAGACCTTATATTTTTTAATGTGGGGAGTGTAAGCAGGGCTTTGATCCTCAGGAAAGGTTAGTCACTTTCCTCACAGTCTTCCTCTCTGGCTTCCACAGCCCCTGCTGAATCTCCTCCTGCTCCAGCTGCACCGATCCCCAAATTGGATGGTTTAAAACCAGCTCAGATCAACAGCAGTTGTAGTCCTCCCCGTGGACCACTGTGCAGACTGGTGCTGGGCTGATGGCACTGAATGCCTTCTCCATGGCCACTCTCCTCTGGCTGCTGGTTGCTCTTGGATCCAGAGAGTGAATACTAGGCAGGTAACAACTGCTAAGTGCCTGCTGGTCCATGAGGGTGTTGGGTTTTAACATACATAGAAAAGGAAGGTCTAACAGCACCACACAGATTCTTCCTTCCTCGTGAGGTGGGTGGATGGGGGCAAGTGTCTTGTCCGCTGAGTTAGTAGTGAAGAAATGCTCACCCAGTTTAAAGCAAGACTTTTCCATACTGGTCAAATAGACCTGTGCAAAGCCTGCAAGCTGGTGGGATGTCAGGTGAGACCCGGCAGAGAAAACAGATGGATGTCTTTGGCTCAGAATCTAGGAGGAGCTGGACACATGAAGAGATGGTCTTGTCCAGCTTGATGTTCTATGAAGCAGCTCTAGTGGCAAGTCTTACTTGCCTGAATGTCTTTTTTTTTTGGCAAAAGTCCAGATTCTCATTCCCTGGAGCTGTCTGTGAAAGTGCTATAAGATTTAAAGTGAATGTAGTTGATGGGCTTTTATGGGAAATTAACAGAGTTTATTGAAATCTCATTCTAAAGCCCATAGAGAGCAACAGCGGGGGGTGATTTTCTAACATCAAGGGGAATTACAGCCTCTTCCCTAAAGCTCTTTCTCCCAAGACCTCCCATCTGTAGCCTCTTTCCCCTGAGCCTTTCTCCCCCTGAAGAGACCTCCAAACAAGTGGTCATTTCCCCAAAAGCCATTTCAGTTCAGCCCCACTATTGAGACACTGCCTGGCTTCATTAGACGTGCGCGGTTGAAGCATGAGGATAGAAGAGATGCTCTTTGCATGTCACTCACAGGCTCCTGTGGTGGGTTGGTACTTTGAGACTTACAGAAAGTTTTCATCCTGATTCAGGAAAGCAAAAAATTCATGCTGAGCAATTTCAGCCAGAAAAGACTTTTCTGGTTTTTCTTTTCCTTTCTGAAATATTTGGTACTCTGTGAGGTGACTGGCTTTGAGTGCCCTTGAGCTGTGCCTCCAGTCCCTGTGACCCACAGGAGGGCTTCAAATATCCTGATTGTGGATAACCCACCCTATGCAGTTGTCTCTGGAGGCTGGAGGACCTGAAGGTGACTGCTGAGGGAATCTGACAGTTTCCATCAAAGGATGAGCTGTGTTTTGGCAAAAGTTTTGCAAAATTCCATCAGCATCTTCCGGTGATTTTTATATTTTTTCTCCCTGAGGCTCCCAAACACCTTGTGATACCAGAGTGCAGAAGGGGTGTCCAACCTTCCCCACCTTTCCTGACCCCACCACAAGTAGGGGATAGGCTGGGAGCTGGCCATTTCCTATGACTCAGTTTCTTTTCCTTGTCAGTCTTTGGCAAGACAAGTTACATGATAACTGATGCCCAATATTCAGTGCTAAGAAATTGTCCTGGGTAATGAAAAGAAGTATGAGACAGCAAATGTAGAAAAACGTTTGGAAAGAACCTTGATGCTGAAGCCATTTTGAATAATCGAAGGGGATGTTTTGGGGAAAGACAGGTTATTTCTGAAAGATAACATTTTAATGGCATAGTGTCCCTTCAATCGTGCTTCTGCCTTCCATTAGCTGCTAGGAGGATTAGGAGAACACATCCAAGGTCTGCAGCAGAGAGAAAATTATTGATTTTTTTACAAATGGTCATCAAAAAGCATTTGGTTCTTGTTAAACCACCGCTGTGGCAGCCGTGTTTGTGGGGAGGGAAGCTGTGGCCAGTGCCAGTCATGTACAGAACCATTCCGTGTTCCATTCCAGAATTGTGTAAACCCAATTACAGATATTCCCCCTTGATGAATGCGGGGAGAGAAGGGCTACTCTGATTTTAAGTGATGTTGAGTGACTGGGCCTTTTGCTGATGCCCACAAGCATTGCTTTCTGCCCAACATTGCTGAAAAGCTGGCCCCAGGACAAGAGAGATCATCTTGGGGTACTTTTTCTTTGTGACAAAAATAAGATACCAACTGTCCCTTCCCCATGTCAAAGAACAACAGTAAATGAAGAGTAAATTGTTCAGAGATGATCCATTTTGGCTCAGGAACCTGCTCAGAAACTTTCTTCTTAATGTCTTTTCCCTGATGCAGGCAGCAGCTCTTCCAGCCTGCTTTCTAATGACCAGCATTAGTTTGCATTAGATGGATTTGCGATGATTTCTTTCTGCCTGGCTGCTAAGCCTGTGAGCAATTCAAATTAAGTTTGGCTCCCCGTGCCCCATCTGGCAGTGGCAGCTCCCCCGCTCCTGTTTGCTGCCTTCTGGGCTGCTCTCCCTTGCTCATGTCCTGTGGTGGGTTGATCTCTCTGCATTATGCAAGTCTGGGGTGCTCCACAGCCACCTGCCAGGGCTCACCGTGTCACAATCCCAGCCACCTCCAGCAACTGGCTCTTGAAGGCAAGTCAGGAACCACAGGAGAGGGCTGGGGGAGATGGAGATGGGTGTGAAAATGCTGCTTTGCAGGAGAGGCAGAAAGTGGCAGTGCTGGTGCTTGGAAGTGGTACCCAGGATGCGATTGGCTTCTGGGCTGCAAGTGCCCACTGCCTGACATGTCCAGCTTCCCGTTCATTAACACCCCCATGTCCCTTTCCTCAGGGCTGCTTTCTCATCCCCCAGTCTTTATTCATAGCGAGGATTGTTCTGGCCCAGGTGCATAACCCTGCACTTGCTCTTGTTGAACCTCATGAGGTTTACTTGAGCCCACCTCTCCAGCCTGTCCAGGTCCCTCTGGATGATGTCCTGTCCCTCATGTGTATCGACAAGACCACACAGCTTGGTGTCATCTGCAAATTTGCTGATGGTGCACTCCATCCTTCTGTCTATATCGATAAAATGGTATAGACCTATGGTGAGGTCTAACCATTCTTCTGGCCAACACGGGGTCACAGTGTTCTTCCAGGGTGATGGAAGGTGGAGACTCTTCTTTAGGCTTCTAGAGAGATTGAAAGTATGAGAAATAAGGTGAGCCAGATCCTTCTTTCCCTCTCTCTGCCCTCACCTCCTGCCTGGAGGAGAAGTTAATGAGGAGGAGGGGAAGGGATCCCTTTGGGATGCCAACAGCAGAGAGACTACGTGGGGGGTGGGGGAAAATGCAGTTTATCAGATTTACCAAGTGGCTAACTCACATGTCAAAATCCTAATTTAGCAACAACCTGCTCTATTCTGAACATACTTGCTCCTAAGAGACAACCTCAGGGTTTGTCCTGACCATCTACCAAAGTAGCCTGTCACCACAAGAATCTTATAATATGTCAGGTAATGCATATTTCAAACCACCCATTCTTTTTTCCAGCAGTAGAGACAAGGCTGGAGGGTCTGGGAGAGAAATTACATCAGTTTTGTGTCCTTCTCAGTGCTGCTTTGGAAACACTTGGCTTCCACATCCTTGAGGTAGCTCGTGGTTGCTGTCAGACACATATGACAGCTGGGGACGGCATGGATGGCTGTAAAGAGGTGTCACATTAGAGCAGCAGCAATTCTTCTTTCCTCCCATTCCCCCTCCTCATCCTCAGCACTAGCCTAATGACACCGCCAGGTACCAAGCAATAGAGAATTAAGCCTGTTGTTTTTACAGGTAAAATGAATGAAAAGTGCCTGCTGGGTCACATAAACCTGTCAAAAGAACAGCCAGGGCTTCCTGCGAGAGGGATAATAGTTAAGAAACCTGAAATTCTGACAAAAAGGGATTATGAATCATCAGTAATATTTACAGTGCAAGTCCCCAGTCCCTTGTTTTTCTCTCCTTGCCAGGGCAATAATTTCCAGGAGTGCATCCTGGTGGCAGGTAAACAAGCCAAGCCCAAAGTGTGTGTCTGACAGAGCCCATGGATGTCTTGCATCCCCTCTTCCAAACACGGGGAGTGACAGCAAACAGCAGAGGCAGGAAGGGTGTCCCCCCCTGTGCTGTGCCATGAAGCTGCGTGCTCCTGGCTTATCAATGCCTCCTGCCTCAAATCATGTCAGGGTGTGAAGCCAGCAGAACACCTGTGCTCAAGGACTGCAGGCCTAAATTATATAAATTCTTTATATCATCGTGTTATTAGACCTCAGATGGTTTGCAGAGACCACCCGGGGCTGTTGGATATGGGGGCTTAAAGGTTGGTTGAGGGCTTGAAGCCATGCACACACAGCCCAAAGCAAAATACTCCCCTTTACGATGCTTCATCAGCTTCTCCGGGGGGGGGGGGGGGGGGTTCCTTGAAAAGCGTGTAACTGCCAAGGGAGGGTTATACCCCTCAAGCAGGTGGTATACCTGCCAAGCAGGTGGGGGGGGGGGGGGGGGGGGGACCATGATGTAGGGAGGGGAACACATACAGAAGGTGGGGGAAAAGCAAATAGTAGTTTGTGTTGGGCAGGTGCCAAGTGAAAATGTAAGAGCAGCTCAAACACGGCCGGGTTAATGAGAGTACCGTTCCCCAGGCCTCAGCAAAGTGGAGAGAGCAGGGACGGGCTGGACAGCAGGCGCTGAATGATATTCTGTAATTAGCTGGCAAATAGAATATGATATTTAGTGTAATTGCTTGGAAAAATGTCTCGCAGCCCCGATACATGCATTACGCGCTGAGCGCAGCATCCCAGCTGCCACAGCAACTTTGCTTCCCTTTGTTTCCCCTTGCCTGTCATTTCTAATCACATCGTTCCCAAATTTGATTGCATCATCTCTGAGCTTTAGTCGCCAGGGTAACACCACAGAGTCATTATATGCATGAGATGAATACGTAACCCCCTTGGAGGACTGGTTATTTGACCATCCCTTTGTGACCCCCCAACTCAGGTTCCGTTGGCTGTCCCTTTTAAACCAGATCCCACCACATAAAAAAATGGTGAGTGGTTCATCACTGATTTCCGTGGGAGCAGGAGCGATATGGGGATCTGTCAGTCAAAGGTTAGACACAAAAATCCTAACAAATTGAGCAACTCAACATGGGAAGTGGGGCCACGAGCAGCAAAACCATGCTGCTTTTCAAAGCATAGGGCTGGAGCCATGACCATTGCACAGACCTTATTGTGGCCTTTCCCTTGTGTAAACTCAGTCAAACCCATGGTCTGTGTGGGATTTGTGTAGGCAAAGGGAATATCTGCATTTGTGAGCAGGCCAGTGAGCCCAGCAGGTTGGCTCAGGTGCATCCAGGAGCACTTTGCAAGGCTGCTTCTCTGCTGTAACATTTGGGCAGGTGATGGCGTAGGTGGTCCTGACACAACTGGCCTGACTAAAGTTACGATAGCGATGAAGATGTCATGGAAGAGGCTTCAAGAAGCGATGCCCCATCCCTGAAGGTGTTTAAGGCCAGGTTGGACGAGGCTTTGAGCAACTTGGTCTGGTGGGAGGTGTTCCTGCCCATGGCAGGGGGGTGGAACTGGATGATCTTTAGGGTCCATCCCAACTCTAATCATTCTGTGGTTCTATGAACCCAACTGTAACCATTTTATGATTCTGTAACAAGGGCTTCAACAAGGAATATGCTCCAGTGCTCATGCAGTGCCAATTAGAAGAGCAACTCCAAGCTCCAGCTTTGCCATTGGTCTCTCGGCTGAGAAGATTCAACTGGACACGTCCATCAGTGACAGTCCAGACTGTCCAGGCAGACCTGACTACAGCCAAAAGTTTGTTCTGGGTGTGCAGGGGAACCTCCAGGCAGTGAAAGCCCATGGGCAGGAGGTCTGCTGGGAGTACTGTGTCTCTGACAGAGCCTCTCAGTCAGTCCTGGGTGCAGCAGGATTTGACATAACCCCCCGCCCCAACATTTCAAATACTTTCTCTTCCAGGACATGTTGAAGCGCTACTCAGCAGCACTTCCAGCTCATTGGCACATTGTCTCCATCCCTGCTGCTTTCACAGAATCATAGAATGGTTTAGGTTGGAAGGAACCTTAAATCTTTAAGGTGCCATCTAATTCCAAACCCCTTGCCATGGGCAGGGACACCTCCCACCAGACCAGGTTGCTCCAAGCCCCATCCAACCTGGCCTTGAACCCCTCCAGGGATGGGGCAGCCACAGCTTCTGTGCTGAAGCCAGGATGGGTGTACTCCCAGCCCCCAACAGCACAAGGCAGAGAGATGAAAGATATTGCTTTTCAGGTGGAATAGCTTCAAAAATGGTACATTTGCAGTCAAAGTGCTGTTTGGAATGCATATGAACCACTGCCTGCAGCAATGAGAAACAAAGCCATTAAAGTTTAGATAGCAGTGTTTTTATTTTTAACCAAATGAATCAGTCTCCCCTCTAGCTCTGAGCAGGAGAGGGGGAGAAAGTTGGGCACGGGGAGTTCAGAAAAACCTCAACCCCACTGGGATTCCACTGCAAGGAAAGTTCAAGGAGCCTGCTCCATTTAATTGTGCCTAGAAAAGGTATTTAAACCAAAGCTGCTGCTTTGATAGTGCATTAGTTGGGTGCAATTTCTGTTTGTTTACCTGGATTTTATTTTATTTTTAAAAAAAGAATGTATTTGTGACACTTATTGTACCTCTCTTTCCTCTCCCCATCCAGAAGGCCTCATGTTGCATGTTGCCTTTCCTTTTCCATCCCTGCCTGGGGGAGGCTGAGGGTCAGCAAGTTTCCCAGTCTGGCTTGGGATGCTGCAGGTTTTCCATCACGTTTCCCTGTTAATAACAAGCTGAGGGAAAAGGATGACCTGGGGAACCAGCCCGAGTGTAGGTGGTGGGTCTGTGTCCATATGGGGATACTCCCTGCCAGCCCCAGGCCAGGCTGCAACCTTCTCACTATGCATGTCCAGCGCCTGAGCACCAACTGCATTTCAACAAGACATCTACTGCTTTGGCTCCATGACCCAGTCTGTTCCTCCAGCAGTTTCTCTCTCCATCCCAGACTGTTTCCGAGGTTCCTACTGCTGTAGCATCTCATGGGGCTTGGAGCAACCTGGTCTGGTGGGAGGTGTCCCTTCCCAGGGCAGGGGAATGGGACTAGAGGATCTTTAAGGTCCCTTCCGACTTGAACCATTCTATGACTCTATGATTCTACAGCTGTTAAAAAAATGCCTGTAATCTTGCCATCATCCCAGGCTGCTTCTCTGAGAGCACAGGAGCTCAGCCCGCTAGCCCCAGTTATCTGAGCATGCGCTTAATTTAAAGCTAAGGCTTAGGCCCTTGTGCTTGGTCACTTGCAGGGCAAAAAACCCCCAACTACATGGAAAATTACAAAATTACATTCCTACTTCTATTTATTGTTTTTCTGCGCCATATGGAAATTTATGTAAATACACAAATGAAAAACAGGCCCTAGAGCTCTGGCGAGTTCGCCAACGTGCCACTAGGGCTGAGAACGCTGGCCATTGTTGATGCTTTAGGAGAACAGATTGAGGAATGAATTTTGGCTCCAAGAGTTGTCCGAAGACATAGATTCACTTTTTTTTTTTTCCGAACACAATACTGTTCTCAGGAAAAACCATCCCAGCCTCCCCCAGCTGCTCCAGCAAGAGCCCAGCTGGGCTCAGGAAACCAGGGCTCACCATGTGCGTTTGGCTACGGAGGAGACCCTTTTGCGAGCAAATTCTCTTTACCAAATTTTGCATGTGAAGGGTGTGGATTTGCAGAGAAGCTGTGCACAGGTGGTTTGCATCTCAGGGCATCCCGAGAAGCACATCCATTTTGACCAGTTGATGGGGGTTTGGTGCTCTTCCTCTCCCCACAAGTACAAGGTTTGATCCTGTATCTGCTTCTCCATGACACCAATGTGTTTCTGGAAGTGGAGGTGGCAGCAGGAGGCAGAAGGGAACCTTCCCAACCCATTAAGTTATGAGGAGATGTAATCTGTTCCTTTTCAGATCCACATCTGTGGAAATTGGAAATGTCACCATAAGCTAGGTACCACTAGCTGAGCTGGATGGAGCTGGGCTGAACCAAAGGTTCATATCCAAAGTGTGAGCTTTTGGGTTTTTTTTACATATATATACTTATCTATACATAAAATGTATGTTTAAGAGTGTATGTATGTCTAATTTACTTAAGCCTTAAGAAGTAGTTCACCTGTAGAATCACATCTTCATTTCATTTTCTTTGTTTTTCTAAGATCCAGCAATCTTTTCCATGGGATGGGGCTAATTTTTCTTTTTAAACATTTTTTGTCACAGCTTTGGGAGGAAGTTGGAAGTTGGGATCTGCAGAAGACGCAGATAAGTTTGATTGAAGTTTTCCTGGAAAAAAAATAATGCTGCTCCTGTGAATTAAATCTGGGAAAAAAAACCTCTCAGCTATACAATTTCCTTGCTTGTTATTAACTATTGGAACTTCAAACATTTTTGGCATAAACATTACCATTTGTGCTTTGAACATATAAATTTTTTTTTTTTTTTATTTCCTAAATGTTGTTATTATTTCAAAAGATTTATGTCTTGAGTAAATTATTATTTGGATAATTGCATTCTGTCTACTGAAATCCATCCCACAACTTCACTGGAGTGTGGCATCCGCCTTCTCTCCCTGGCTGCACCGCCTGGTTGTGCTGCGATGTGTGATTAAACATCTGCTCCCCGATCCCCGCGGGAGCCGGGATGCATTTCAGTGGAAGGGTCGCTCAGGGAGGTAATGCCACTCCACAGAAATCTGCTTGCAGCAGGGAAAGGCAAGAGTCTTGAGGCCATGGATGATGGATGGATGGATGGAGAGATGGATGGATGGAAGGAATTGCTTTCCCATGAGCGTTCACTACTTTGGAAGTTCAAGTCCCTGTTGAGTTGAGCGAGGCAAGAGTTTCAAAAGAAGCTCCAGATTTTGTGTAGCCAACATTTGGCTCCTCGGCAGACTCTGTCACGCCTGGACTGCAGAGAAAACATACCCTCATGTTAGTTGATTGCTCTCGGGAAAGGTATGGGGCATCGTCATGAATCTTCAGCAAGGGGCGCAAAGTGGGCTGTGAAGTCTCATGATGGTGGTTGCTCCCCATCATGTCCTAACAGATGCTGAGGTTAACAGAGGAACTCAGACTCCTCACAGTGTTTCTCTTCAAGCCATCCTTCTCTGCCCATTAAAGTCAATACTTTGTGGTATAATGTCAATATATGCAAGATGGTCATGGTTTGCTGGCCCAGATATTGGTCATGCTCTGGTTCAAGCCTCTCCTGTGTGTCGATGGTGGGTTCTGTAACGCTGTGGGTGGATGGCAATTCATGGTTATGACAGCATTGTAGGTGCACTGAAAGGTCTGCTAAGCATTCAGGATAGCACTGGTGGGAAAGGAGCACGGGGCCTTCTGATGGGGGTCTGAAATGGTTCCCCAGAGCAAGGAGGTGGTAGGTATGGACCATACCAAGCTGTGATCCAAAGTAGGCTGAGCTGTTTGATGGAAACAGGGCACTTAGACCTTAAAACATTTTGAGCTGAGTCAGGTCTGTAAGGTCACTTTTCACTTGCCTTAGGGCCCACAAGGATGCCTGAAGGATCCCCTGAATGTACCTGTATAACTGCTGCAGTTGGTGTAAAAACGGACAGGAAAGTTTCCATCAAGAAAGATTTATTTCCCCAGGGTTATTTCACTTGTTGTGTGAGTGGAAACAGCAAGTTCCCACTTCAATCAACAGCTCTTGAGAGGGGTCTGCTGTTCAGCAAATGCGAGAGTCTCCTTCAGCTTCTCCAGCAGTTTCAGCAGAAACAATGGGAGCTGCTCAGCGCTGTGCTGCCAACCCTGAGCTCTCCTGAACAGGGAGATTAAAGGAAGGAGAACAATGATGTGTTTGTCCTTTAGCTCTGAATATGTTGGGAGCAGGAGCAGGTAGGTAGGTAGGTGGAAAATAGAATTTGTGGGATTTTTTTTCATTTTTACCATAGTGACTTGGGTCCAGAGCTGGAGGTGTATGAGGAGAGACATGATTCTACTGAGAATAGGCCTTCAAGGACTCTCCAGTGTGATAGGACTAACGTGAGTCATCAGTCATAGTAGCGAATAGGGATATTAACATACTTTTGACTAGCATTTGCTAGAGTGAATGCAAACTAGAATGAATCTGACAAAACCAGGAGTCATCAAGCCTCCTGAGCTCCAGTGCATTGCTGGTACCCGTAACTCAGCAGCTCTGCTGTGGCATGTTTCTCCTTCATAGGCAGAGTATGTGCAGACCAGTGTGTTCTGTACACATCTGGCTGACCAAGCAGGACTTTTTTTGCAGAGTAAACAACGGGCAACTTTCCAGGTTCCATCATTTTTCAGCTTGGTGTGACCGGTACTGACAACCGGGCTGTTGGTGTGTCAAATCAATGGACACGCTGTGTCACCCTGGGCATCTGGACAGCAGAGATCGAAAAGGCACCCAGACCATGGAGGTGATCTCTCCCATCTGGACTTCTCTTGTTGCTACTCCAGGTGGATGACCAGGCAGAAAACCAGACAAAGTCCTCAAATTCACCCTGGATAAAGTTCTCAGGTGGAGAAAAAAGACGCATCTTAGCATTCCCAAATTTATGGTAGCCCTAGAATGAGCCTCTCTTGGGGTGCAGCTTATCTGGCCCACCACTGTATTGGTGGGTGCTGTCAAAAGCCTACGGGACTAGGAATAAAAAAAAAGAAATATAGGTAACAGAAGTATGCAGAAGTGTCCTCTGCTGAGAGCTGACTTGTTAATCCTTGGGACTAACAGTTTTCCTAGTAAATTCAGCAATTTTTCAGGGTAGGAAATGCAACCTCACTATACACACGGAAACTTGCTATTTTATACCTTACTGCCAGCATGGATCCTAATCAACCAGAAAAACTCAAAATGACAAACAAACATGAGACAGCTTTGCTATCTGAGGTTCATTAGCTCCTCACGACCTTTTAAATCTGCAAGAAACCAAAGAGAAATGTTTAGAAAACAGGAGGGCTTTCAAGTCGTTTTGCCAGTAATTTCCACCTACTCCTCAGTTTCCCCTCAATAATGAATGGCATTTCTTGATTGTTTTCCCAAGGTTTGCATTTATCTGAGCAAATGTAGACTGGAGCTTTGACCCACAATATATAGGGCATGGGAGGTAGAGTCTTCCTGGAAGAACAGCACATACTTTGTGTCTCGCAAGGTTATTTGAAGCCAAGTCTCAAAGGCATCATTGTCGTCATCTGGGAGGCAGGAAACATGAGAAAAGGGCAGCCTATTTCATGCTATTTCACACACCAGGGAGCCATCAGCATCATGTGCTGCAGAGGGTTAGACATAGGTTCATAGAGAGGAGCTAATGGATGGACTGGGGTATGGGATACATCCAGCACTTGGGAACCATTGAGCAGAAAGCAGTGGCTGAGAGAATCTCTTCATGGATACAGACAGGCCAGTCACCAGGTTGCTTCTCCATGGCAGGCTCCCAGGGCCAGCTCCTCAGCAAGTGTGGACAGACCTCGCTTTTGGTCTATCTGAGGTTGCCCCTTTCCACCTCCACCTGGAGTTTTCCTTCCAGGGAGACTTTGAAATGTTGAGCTTTCTTCCTTAACAGGCACAGAGACAGCAGATGTATCCCTTTATGAAGCAGAGCATCTGTCCTCTCATCAGTCATTCAGCTTGAGGTCTAGTCACCTTCTCCAAGCAGAATGATGACAAGAGGACCGTTGCTGGAGTGGAAAGAGAAAGGCTGTTTTAACTATAAATAAAACTATTTGAGGCCATCAGAAAGTGCTGTTCTATTGGGACCACTGGCTGAGGAACTACTGATTGTAGATGGAGAACAGAGGAAGGCAGACAAAGCATCAGCCAGAGATGAAACATTCAGAGTAGGCAGAATAAGGGGGCCCTGAGGGCATCTGTGGAAGATGTTTTCTGTGGTTTACTGACTTGTTTTGATAGGGAAAAAATATTTTTCGAAGAAGTGTTATGAGACATCACATATGTATTTACAAGACTGTAGTCCTCCCTGACAACCTCTATGAACTTCCTCCATCGAAGAAAGAAGTTGAACTTCTGGAAAGAGGGAGAAACTAAAAGGTGAAAGCTTGTGGTGAGACCTGTCTTCTCAGCCTGAAGGTAGTCCCTAACTGGGAGTTACTGGAACCCAGTTTCATCCAGGCACTGAGGTCCAGTAGCAGCATGGAGGAAGAGGTGCCCAGGGCTGAAGAGCTATGAAGCTAGAAAAGGTCTACATCACACAAGAGCAGCTGGGAAGGATAATGTGCCATCTGTGCTAAGTGGTTTCACCCCAGTGCTGTCAGTCACACCAGAATGCAGAATTGTAGAGAGACCTTGCATTTATTGTGGGGAAGGGAAGGATGGGGAGAAACCATCTGTGGAAGGGAATCTGGAGAGTGTGTAGCCTTGGAGAGTTACATCCAGAGGGGGCCTGAGCTAGACAGCACCTGGCAAATATCTGGCACCTGTGAGATGTGCCACAGAGAGGCTGAGAGAGGCTGCGGGAGCTCAGGGCTCAGACAGTGAAGGGATGGCAGGTACAGGCTGATGGGCATGGGGATTTGGAAAGGAGGAGACATGCTGACCTCTTTGCTTCCAGAGCTAGGACCATTGGGGTTCTGTGTGGGGTTCTCCAACACCCTGCCTCCCCTGCTGCTGTGTGGCATGGCCTGCCATGGCAGAAAGAGGAGGAGAAGGCTTTGTTCCTTAACTGGCAAAGGAGAAGGTGAGGAGAAGAGGGCAAAGAGTGGACAGCGTGTTGAAAGGTGTGTGGGAGCTGGAAAAGAAAAAAGTGCATAAAACCAGATCCTGTGTCTCGTCACAAAGGAGATCAGACTCCTGCTGTGTTCAGTGCTGAACTGGATGTGCGTGCTGGAGGAGGTCTCAGGGAACAGACTCCATCGCATGGTCATCTATCACTGCCGTTTGCACAGGCTCTCTTGCATACTCCATGGGTAATTGCTTTCAGTTTGAGTAATTCAGATGGGGAGAATAAAGCAGAACCTGCTTTCAGTCTGAGTCACTCGTATGTCTTTGTGACACGTTATACTTTAAAGTTGCCTGTAAATTCATATGGGAAGCCCTAGTGGTCTTTAATTTTTAGGTCCACCATTCAGTGCCTTTCTTCATTAGCCTTCCAGCCCAGAAGACTCGTGAGCAGAGGATCTTCTGAGCAGAAGTAAAGCTTTGGGGGCAGAAGCCTTGACAAGATACGGCACCTTTTTCTCCCAGCCTTCTGACAGCACTGCAATCCTCTAACAAACCAGAGGGGAAACTAAGAAGTGTTGATAGGCTTCCTTTCTCCTGCACTGTTAATTCAAATCTGGCTCTAGGCCATTAGTGTTCTCACACTATTACCTTCTAATGGCTTCTTGCTCTTGGCTCAGCTCTTGCTTGGGAAGCTGCAGCTGCGTGCTTTGTTAACTAGAGCCTCCCAGTTAGCCTCTTGCTGGGAATCTCACTCAAGATTATGACTTTGTGTCCGTGTTATGAAAATAGCCGGCGTGTAGCAGCTGCTGGCAAATGCTGCTCCTTCCAGCACTCACCCAACAGGTGTCATGAGCCGTTTTCCTGCCACCGTGGATGGGATCAGCTGTTCTAACAGAAGGTGCACTTGTAACCCACACCCCCTTGCTGCGACGTCTGGGTCCCACTGAGCTGCTGCTGAACCTGTGACAGCTTTTGCTAACAGAGTGGCATCTTTCAGCTCAGATGCTGGGGACTTGCAATGCAGAGGTCTGTGATATGCTGGCATCCCACCCAGAGCTCCAGTTTTGTCTCGGGGTTTCATACCCTGCTAGAGGGGATGAAGAACCTGGTGAAGGGTTGAATGTGGCTGTGACCACTCTCTCTGATCGGACACAGGAGTGTTGCTGAAGGAGATGCTGTAATGAAGCTACTTCAGATATCCCTTGCACAAGCAGACTCCTTTCTATGATGCAAAAGTAGAAGACTTAATGCTCTCCAGTCCTTGATTTTTCCACCCCTGTCCATCAAGACTGGACTGGTGTTCCTCAGGGGTCCATACTGGGACCAGTACTGTTCAACATCTTTGTTGGAGACATGGACAGTGGGATAGAGTGCACCCTCAGCAAGTTTGCTGATGATGCCAAACTCGGTGATGCCATCCAGAGGAACCTGGACAGTCTGGAGGTGTGGGTGCATGCAAATCACATGAAGTTTAACCAATCCAAGTGCAGGGTCCTGCACTTGGGACGTGGCAATCCCAGGCACAAACACAGGTTGGGTGGAGAATGGCTGGAAAGCAGCGCTGAGGAGAAGGACTTAGGGGTGTTGGTGAATTAGAAACTTAAAATGAGCTGGCAATGTGCACTGGCAGCCCAGAAAGCCAACCACATCCTGGGCTGCATTAAGGGAAGTGCCTTAAGATCTATGTTTCCCTAAGAAGGTCACACCAAAGAGCTACGTAGGGCAGTGTGGCCTAAACCATTTCTAGGACGAGATACATGAGAACAGATAAGCATCAACGTTGACACAGAGAGATTCAGGTGTAGCTATAGCACAGGTGTTTTAGGTCTCAACTTTGCTGTCTCTTTTCTATGCTTATTCTGAGAATAACACAGGAGATTTCAATGTGCAAGTCCAGCTGACTGGCATGAAATTAATTTAAAATTCAACAACTAAATTGGGAAAAAAAAGCCTGTAAGAGTTCCATGGAAAATCAATTACTCAGCATGCAAAGGTGATGCCGAGAACGCTGCTCCACAAAAAGGGCAAAATTCCCTGCAACTTTCATCTATTCTTCCTGCAATTTCCCTCCCATCCCTTGTGATATTTTAAGAGACAGATGACTTTTTTCTCTAGTTTCAGATATGCTTATTGGGGCTGGAGGGTGAGAGACCAAGAGAGAAAAGACTGTTCCAAAAAATGTAATTAAGGTGATGATATTACTATGTGAATTACACGTTCTATTTTGTTTAGAGCCATTATTGGCTGGAATGGCTCTGAAATTGAATTGTGCTGCAGATTCCTCACTGATCTTACCCACACTCCCTCATGGTCAGGGAGTGCATTAGACCCTGGGAAGAGGAAAGCGTGGATGAAGGAGAGGGATCCAGGCAGGGGGTTGGGGGGGTGTGTGCTCTATAAATAATTTCTTCCTGTGTAGAAGCTTTCATCAAGCAAACAAAAAACCCACATCAAAAATGATTCTTCACCCCATTGAGACAAACTGCCCTGATGCACGCACCACAAGCTGGCATTCAGCTGTGGGGACAGTAAGGACCTCTTGCTGCCCTTAATGATATCTCCTCTGCTGTAATGGTTATTTGTGGTGGAGGAATTGAATGTGTATTTGCTCCTCACAGACTGGCTGAGGGTGGGAAAGATGCTGTAGAGCCATTAAAGGCACTGACTTTCCCCTGCTTTCTGTCAATACTGCTCTGAGATGGGTTTGAACCTGTGACTATTTGCTCATCAGTCTCTCCTCACTTCCAGGCTCCAATGTCCTTCTGGAGCTGCAGTGATGGGCCAAAACGTAACAGCATCCCCAACTTTGAGCATACTCCTAGCTCTCTCAGCTTTGCTCTTTTGGGAGATGAGGCTTTCGGACCCTCTGCCTCTTGCTGCTTGGGAGATACACAGTGGTGGGAAGGAGGGAGCATTTGACAGGGTCACTGTAGAGTGTAGGGACACTGGGACATGAGCAACTCGGTAGATCTGATGAGGGAGACAAGGAAACGGGAGAGAAGAGAAGAAATAACGGCTAACACCACCCTCTATGTCCTCTCTCCAAGGCAACAACTTTCCAGAAATAGGGAAAAGAAGGGATGATAGGAACAGTTTCTCATGAGGAGGAATGTAAAGGGGGTCAAAGGGCCAACACATCTTGCAATAGCTCCTCTGAGGACACAGAGCTGCCTGGGAGCAGTGAAAGTTCACCTGTGCTTATCAGGGATAGCATGAAGAGCACAGGGACAAACTTGCCACGGTGGTGTCACCTCCACAAGGTGGCAGCCACTGGCAGAGCACTGGGAGAGGAGATGGCTGGCATCCTTGTTCTTGGGAACTTCAGCTTGCAAAAGGCAGCGCTTGGGTCTGTTCTTGGAGACTTTTGAGTCTTCTGGTGTCTTGGGCTCATGGCTGTTGATGGAGGCACAGATACTCTGTGGATGGCACAGGAGTGTAGTGAGCCATTCACCTCATGGGCAGCAAGACAGACAAAACCAGCCTTTCCTCATTAGGGACATGCTCCAGTACTTGAATCATCTTTGTTACCCTTCGCTGGACTCTCTCCAGTATCTCCTTGTCCCTCCTGAACTGGGGAGCCCAGAACTGATTGCAGTATTCCAGTTGTGGTCTCACCAGTGCCGAGTAGAGGGGGAGAATGACTTCCCTTGACCTACTGGCCACGCTCTTTCCTATGCAGCCCAGGATACCATTGGTTTTTGTTTCTTTGTTCCCTTTCACTCCCTTTCACAATCTCAGCTCCTCTAACTTGGTCTTGAGATGGGCTCTATCAGTGCATGGAGGTGATGAGGGTGCTGCTTGTCACAGGGAGAATTTTGCTGGGTGACCTGAAGTGGTGTGGCCCTGGCAGTGGCAGATGCACCCTGGGAGGGCTGTGCCAGGGAGAAGCTTTGGATGAACTGCTGCATCCAAAATATTTCTTGCCTCCTCTTTCCTTAAACCATCTCCCATCTGAATAAAGTGGGGGAATTAGAAGGAGATTATCTACCAGCAGGAGAGGTGTAATTCATTTCTGCCACTGTCCGCGTGTCAGGTTCGATTTTAATTTCAGATAATGTCAAAGCCAGATTAAAGCCCTATCATCTAGGTAGGAAAGAAGATCCATCCCTCCCACCCATATCACTGAGCTGCCAGGACAGTGACTGTCATCCCTCCCTCCTCTCCCTTCAGATACACTCAGGTCTTGGCACCCTGCTGAGGCTCCTGCCTGGGAGGTTGGACCCCTTTCCCCATCTCCTCCCCAGACTCTAGCCCTGGGCAGAAGAGCCCCTGTATCCTCCCTACACCATGCCCAGGATGCTTGCACTGTGCTAGGGTGCTTTATCTAGGGACAAGGAAAGGGGCTTGGGGGGCACAGGTGGACTGTCATTCATGGACACTTGGGAAATGAACTGCCAGTGCAGTAGAGCGTGGGAAAAGCAGGGAGAGGAGAGGGATGGTTGGGTCAACCATTAAGGAAGGAGGTGGAAACAGCATTGGTAGATTTTCCTGTTGTGCCTGGCTGCCCCCCCGGCTCGTCTTGGGTCAGAGTCAGCTCTGATGAGTTCCAGGAGCTGCTCCCATTTGTGCTCCTGCTGCCTGTGGCTCTTGGGGCTCACAGAGCGAGGCCTACAAAATTAGAGGCACTTGGCTGGAGTAAAGATGCACCTCACTGCTTTGAGACCTTTGGATGGAAGGAGTGGAAGTGCCTGGTGACATCTTCTTCCCCGAGTGAATGCAAACAGCGGTGATTCCTGCTTCTGCTCATACAACATTTAAAGCAAAGTGCTTCTGACAAACAGGAGGGAAGATGGACTTTATTAAAAAAATATAAATCTCTTGAGATCTGATCAGGCACTGATAACTCCTTCTGGGTTGTACTAGTATTTTGTTCTGTTTCTCAGTTATTGCAGACTTTGGCAGTGAGGAAATGCTGCTCTGATATTGATACATGGGCCTGCCATGGAGCTGCGTGTGTGGATGAATGGGTGATTTTGATGTTTATCATGACAATTAATGTCCTAGTGGACTCTTTTCATTACAACTGTATTGAATCAGAGACAGAGTGAATCCAAGCAACCGGCTGGGTTTTCCTCATTGAAAAAAAACATTGTTGGAAATAAGATTCAAAAGAATAATAAAAGAATGGACCTGATGTTCAAGATGCCTAGTAATCCTCTTGTTTGCTCTCTCCATCTTTCCCCAGCAGCTATTCCCAGCTGTGTTGTATGTGCCAGTACAGGTCCCAGCTTAGAGCAGGACACTCCATTGCACACCTGGGAGGTGCCCCAGGCTCGTGCTCCTGGCCTCGACTCCTGCATCAGTCAGGTTTCCTCTCCACACTTTGGTACAGAGCACAGGGATAACTGCTCCTGCCTCCTTGGAGATGTGGAGTGGTAGAGAGCTCTGCCTCCATCATAACCCCATCATCAAGGTTTAGCAAAATTCAGGTTTTGGAAACTGTACAAAATTTGTATTTTAGTGCATTTTACCATGTCTGGAGTGAATTGTTAACATAAAAGCATGCCCTTGGGAAAGGGCCGTTTTGCTTTACCAAAGTATCTATATGGACTGTGACTTACATGTGATGTGCTGGGGAGACATAAAGCTTAAGTGTGGAAACAGCTTGTAGTGGCTGTTTGGACACTTCTCCATGCTGGAGGGAAGCTGATAATTCCTGCTGCTTCAAGCTGATAATTCCTACATTTCCAGGGTTCAGGCTCCTCTTAAATCTTCAGAAGTTTTTTGGCATCATATATGAGGTGAATGCAGAGCCCTAAGCACAGGTTCCTTTCATGTCCTGACACATAGATTTAGTAACACAGGAAGTTCCATGTAAACATGAGAAGGAACTTCTTCACTTTGGGGGTGGCAGAGCCCTGGAAGAAGCTGCCCAGAGAAGTGGTGGAGTCTCTGTCTCTGGAGACATTGAAACCTCACCTGGACATGTTTCTGTAGGACCTGGGTGACCTGCTTTGGCGTGGACTTGGACTGGATGATCTCCAGAGGTCCCTTCCAACCCCATATCATTCTGTGATTCTGTGAGTGGACACCCCACCACATCCTGTGCCACTAGAATCCATTTGGGGCTGCAGAGAACCAGCTGCATTGCTTCAGAAATGGCCGGCAATGACAGTCTCTGCTGGTTGAACATCCAGGACACACAGCTTGGGCAAGGAGAAGAGCCTGATGTCATCTGAGTTACTCCAGTGATGTGCAAAACAACTGCCATGGGCTGATACCACATATCTGATTTCTGTGTTCAAAAAAAACCCCTTGTGTGCCATAAATCTGGCAGCTCTCAGGGAGACGAAACAAAACGAACCAACCCCCTGCTCCGTTTTCATTTAAACTCCAACTTCCTCCTCGAACAAAACCATTCTGTCCCATGGGCACTGGCGATGGGGGGAAACTGAGGCACGGTCTCCATCACCGTCAGCTCGCACTGCTGCAGGAGCAGTGATACACACAGGAGCGCTGGGAAATGCTCGTATTGATCGGAAATGAATAATTATCACCCGTTCCCTGTTCCAGGGCCTTGCGGTGAGCGGAAGAGCGGAAGCACTAAGCGGGATTAATAACTACTTTTCATTACTTTTAATGCAATCTATTGATTTTAAAGTGTTGTAGGGTATGACAGTTTATTACAATAAGACAATAAAACAGACTATATGAAATAATTGAGAATAATCTCTTCCCTTTTCCTGCGCGACGCAAGGACATTATGTTCTGTGCATGTGGAGACATTTATGGCAAACTCTATCTAGCAATGGCAGCTTAAGCACTCTATAAAACAGCACTTTGGAGCTGGAGTATTATAAATAATAGGCAATAAAACTGGTAAATGGAGGTTTAATTTGATTCCATTATGTCACTGAATGACAGGAAGGAGGGGGCAGAGAAGCAGCGCGGGGATGCGACGCTGAGCCAGGTTTGGGAGCCCTGGCTGTGGGTGGAGGAGCAAAGCACAACAGTGCCAGGGGGCCAGGATGTGCCAAACCACAGCCCAGGTGAGGGCTCGATCCTGGCAAGTGATGGCCAGGGAGTCCCCACAGCGCTCCTGGCCGCAGCAGGTGGCAGCAGGGACACTGTTGGCACAGGAGGGTAGTCAGTCCCTGTCCTGCCAGGTGCTGCCTAGATGTTTGAGGTAGTATCCCGAAACCATGCTGATGGCTGATCTTGGACATGCTGGCGCTGTCTTTTTCCATATTTTCTGCCCCAAACTGGCCAGTGTCCCCCTGCCAGTGCTGCCCTCCCCAACCCCATTCTCAGTGAGATGCACGGTGACAGGAGGCAGTGAACGTGGGGAGATTCCTGCTCTCCTTCTAGTACCCACAGCAGAAACTCTCCTGATGAAGAGCTACACGGGGCTACACCTCATTATTGTGGCTCAAATCAGATACACCCCAAAGGGTGCTCAGCCGAAATGACCGCTGTGAAGAGAGGGGCTTTATTCCTTGAGCACACTGGAAAATCAGTGCAGAGACTCCTCGCTGGGTGCTCTGTGCCTGCAGGATCTCTGCAAAGCCTGGGGAGGATCCCCTCTGCATTGTCCTTGCTTACCAGTAGGGATGCCCATGGCACAGAGGGGTGGGATTTGGGATGGGGTGGGACGTACAGGGGACCATGGCAGATCACCCAGCCTTCAGCTCAGGGCTGCCAGGTCCCATCCAAGTGCTGAGAGAAAGCCCTTTACCATCTGGTGTCTTTGCAGGGTCCAGTGATATGTGAAATGAGCTGGGAGTCTCAGCCCAGTGGTTTCTGCTGGAAAGCTGTTACCGCTAATTGGGTTCCTCCTCATCGAGGTTGGGTAGTGAATGTACCAAAGGGACCAAGGGCCAAATGTGAAGAAGGGACTGAGGAAGCCCTGGAGATGTTGAAATGCCATGATGTGTGGTTTCCTCCAGCCTATCAGTCCACGTACCCAGCTCTTGAGTTGTCTGGCCACAACTTGTGGAGCTGGGGTGCCACCAGCTGCATTTTGTGGCCCTGAAGAGCCTCTACCAGAAAGTCCTTCCCAGGAATTATGCTGTATGTATATGCTCTTCTACTATTCCCCCCTTGCTCTACCAGACAGGATATCTCCCCAGCCCCCTGGCACGCATCATTATAGCTGTGAAGATTTTTGCAAAGCGGGGAAGAGCCAGTGGTACTTCTTCATGTTGTTTTCAGCTCCAGAAGCCCAGCTCTTCCCAGATTCTTCTGCAGAGATTCTTAGTGTCCCTGGGGGTTTTCTAGCCTCTCACCTAAGCATATAATCAGGCAGGACTGGTTTTTACAGAGGGGATTACACACACAATAGAGCAGAAGAGCCCCACTGGGGCTATCACAATCTATTAGGATCTGTGCTGTACCCAAAATAAGCAGCACAAGGGGAGACACTGGACTTCCTCCGCCATACGTGGTGTGCAAGCCAGAAGGAGATTCGGGCTCTGGATTTTAATGGGCTTTTCTTTTGGTCCCTGCATACCTATTGCATCAGGAGGTGCAGGTCCCACCCCCACGGCTGTGAATGCTGATGGTTTTGCAGCCCTGAGCATGGAGGGGTGAGAGGTGATGCCTGTTGCAGCATCAGGGGAACCAACACCCAGGAGTAACCTGGGTCTGTGGGGAAGGGGAGGAGATGGGGCCAGCCAGGAGAAGGTGCAGAGCCAGGAAAAGGGGCTGGGGAAGAGCAAGATGGCTTCTGCTCCCGGCACCTAATCATCTTTGTAGCCCTTTGCTGTACCCTCTCCAGCAGTTCCCTGTTCTTCTTGAACTGGGGAGACCAGAATTGGACACAGGACTCCAAGGGAACCTCACCAGAGCAGAGCAGAGGAGAAGGATGACCTCCCTCAACCTGCTGGTCACACTCTTCCTGATGCACCCCAGGATGCCATTGGCCTTCTTGGGCATAAGGCACTTTGCTGGCTCATGGTCATCCTGTTGTTCACCAATTAGACCCAAACATCTTAATATTACTAGGAGCAATGCATTTTCCTGCTCCATGGGGATGCCCATGGGTAATAACCATTTGGAGGCATTCAGACATTGTGAGAGCCAGACACCCAGCACAGGTCTCTCTCTTTGGGTTATTTCATTCCACTTTTTTTTATTTTGGTACCCAAGAAAGGGTTATAGTAGGGATACAGCTTTCATAACAGCCTTTTGTCTCTCTAGTAGTAATCTACCAAGTAAAGCATTTCAGTGAATAAATACCCAATTCCTGCAGACATGCAAGCACATACACATGCATACACAGGTGCAACTATTCGTTTCAATGCATGGGAAAATCTGTATTTATGTCCAGAAATGGCTTTCCAGACCTTTTTGCTAGCGTAACCATGATGATACACCCAGCGGAAATAAGAAGTCAATCTTAATCACACACAGTCATCTGTAATCACAGGGCTAATGGAGGGTACTGGTTAATGAGGCAGGGCCAGGCACACCCTGTATGGGGCAGGAGGGGGCTAAGCATAGAGCCCAACATGAAGCAAAGACCCAGAGAGGGGCTTAGGTGGACAAGGGGAGTTATGAAAAATGGATAAGAGGAAAGTGAAGGGAAGAGAGGGGACTTTGCCAGGAGCCTCAGCCAGCCTCTACCTGAGAAATCAGGCTGTGAAAGCAGTGAGAAGCAGGTGTGAATGGTTTTCTGCCTGCCTCGGGATGGGGCTGGGGCTGGAAGGCTGGGGTGTTGCAGAGGAAGAGATATTTCTGCATTTAATGTCTCTCCCTGCCTGCTGGCTCCAGGCCACCCAGGCTGAATGCTCACAGTTTGTGCTGAAGTGTTGGAGAACTGAAAGGGCCTGAGGCTGTGCTGGCTGGTCCCTGGCATCTTGCATTTCAAAACCCCTCAAAATGATGGATTTGATGCTTCCCCTTTTATTTATTACATTTAAAGCAGTTTTGCCAGGGGGGTAGCTCAAGAGAACAGGCAACTTATTTTCCTGAGCATCCCAGGAGCCGGGCTGTTGCGAAGCTGCATGCAAGGCAAAAGACAGAACCCCACCAGCAGCAGCTGGCTGTGCTGTGGTTCTGCTCTCAATGCAGGGAAGAGGGGCCAGGGAAAGGCTGGGGGGAGATGGGGAAGAAGGGTCTGCCCATCTCTGACCTGGTTGAGGAGCAGGAGGTGGCAGCAAGCGGGGAGTCATTTGCTGTGCTTTCCTTCTGACTGCTGGGCAGTTATTATCAACACGAAGCAGCTGTAAATGTTCTCTCGGCGGCAGGGACCTGGGAACTGAGAGTGCAGCTCAGCTGAGTGTGTTATTGGATTATCAATTAGAGCTGTTAAGGGTCCACTCCTGAATAATCAACATGGTGCTTTTGGGCTGCTGTGTATCAGTGGGAGGGGGAAGGAGGCAGAGTCTGGCTGCCGTGGATTCATGAGTGAGTCCTGGGTGTTGCCATCAGAAGTCCTGCTCGGTGGGGAGTTGGCATACCCAACTTTCCCAGGTTCAGGCTTTGCAGGCTCCACACTGATGGGATGTGAACCTGCAGGGCTTCCTCTGTGCTTTCCCTGGCACAGGTTTCAGACCAGACCTTTAGGATCTGGAGCATCTTGACCATGTGGGGAGGTGGCCATGCAGCCTGGTGGTGGGCTTGATCCACCGTGATCCAGGGCAAGTGTGTAGTGCAGTGGAGACTATGGCTGGCTGTTCATGGTCTTGGAGAAGGGAGGTTAAGGCCTAGTACGGGGAGATGAATGAGCTTAATCCCTCTGGTAGAAGTAGTGTAGGATATGGGTGTCCCACTGCTTGCAAAAGGGACTTACTGGGCAGGGTGAAGGGTAGGGGGACTTTTCCAGTGATATGCCAGTGAGAGCAGGAGCTTGCAGTGATGCACTGTAGTGGATCCCCCTTGAGACAAGGAAAGACAGGGATGGAGCTGAATTAGCAAAGATTAGTCTGGGAGCATTTAAAATGAAGAAGACAGAGCACTCCCTTTCCTCTGTCTCTCCTTGTACTGACACACATTAGTATTTGGGCGACAGACAGAGCAATGGGAATGTGCCTGCTAGCCCTTTTCTTTCTCTTTATTTTCCCCTTATTTCAGTTTTTCAAGGCCAATTTGACCCATTGCTGAGACATGATTTCCACTGGAGAAGCTTCCTACAGACATCTTGCAATAGGACTCACCTTGTTCTCCTTTGGTATTTTTGCTCACTGGAGCTGAGTCCTTCTGATGGTCTCTGGCCTGGAGAGCATGATTCACCAGCAACTTCATGGACCATGTTTTTTCCTTCAGTCACAGTGATCCTGTCTCCCCTAAAATCGATGGCAGGGCACCTGGGTGAGCAAGGGGAGAATTTAAAATTATAAAGAATAACTTATGACAAGCATATCATCTCTGCCCTGATATTCAGGTGTATTGAGTGATGAGGATGGAGGAGACACCTTGCTCACTCTTTCTCTCCCTGTGCCTGAGGAGATCAGGATTCTCCTTTCAGAGACCTGTAGGGGTCACAGTTGGATTGTACAACAGGCTGTCATCCCAGCCTTGGAAAAGGCAATCAGAGCACTGGACTGCCCATGTCCTGCTAAACTATGGGGTCAGAAAGCCAGCAGGAGGCCAAATGCCCACTGCCCACAGGTCACTGCCCCAATCCCCACTTGGTCAGGACCCCTTGTCTGCTCTCTCTGCCACAAAGCGCCAGGAGATGTTTCCCATGGGATGTGTTTCTTGACTTAACAGAAGAGTGAAACCAAACATGATCCAGTTGGAAAGAGATAGTCTCAAGTTCATTCACAAAAGGGTATGAAGAACAAAGATTTTACCAAGGGGGTGGGATAAAGTAGAAGGAAGAGGAGAAGCTGTGCATTAAATAACATGAGTTATACATGGGCAGTGCAATCAAGGGAAGAGGGAGTGTCCTAATTAGTATCTTGTAACCTGTCAAAGAAGGCTTAGGCTGAAGACTTCTGTGCCCAGGTTTCTTGTTCATGTAAATGTTGGTGGTCCATCAAGGTTAGTGCAAAGGGGCTTTGCTTTCTGTTTGTCTAACCTGATCTTACTCAAAACTGGGTAGTACAGACTTTGAAAAGCAAAATCCGAGTGGCAGAACTGAAGGAACTTCAAGATATGGGATCTGGATCTTGATAGAATTTGTGTGATGTGAGATGGATGAGGCAGCTCTTGAAACCCTTTCCTACTTTCCTTTGAGATCAGTTCTCATCTCTGTAGCTCACTTATGGGGCTGTGCTTGTATATCTCAGCTTCCATATTCAGTGGAGCCTTTCAGTAACAGAGATGTCACAGAAGACACACAGAACCAAACAGGCAGCAGTGTGCTACAAAGAAGATCTATGAGTAGTAAACTCATACTTCTCATTTCTTGCACCAACAACCTAATCCTTCTTCCCTTTACTGGACGACTGAAAGTCTCCTTCAGATGAGCCTGATCCAGTCCCCAACATGAGAAGCAGCAGAAACAAACTCACCCAACTTCATTCTCCAAGGTCCCCTTGCAGACACACAGGAACACCTGGTCTCTGTCAGAGTCCCCTCAACACATCTGCACTGCCCAGGGACACAAAGTAGGATCTGCTCAGGAAGACAGACCTTTTCCACTATGTGATAATTAAATTGCCTATAGTTTTGTTCTTAACAGCAAAATGCAGGCAGTAAATGATCCTAACATTCTGTGCCCACCCCCCTTCTCCCCAGGACCCCCCCCCAGCTGCCCCTCCCCTCTAAATGCTGAATTATTTTACAGTTGATAGTTCCTTAGATTTGCCGACCTTTAAAAGCTGAACACTACATGCCTGTTGAATTTTAATCAATTTATTTTTTTCAACTGGAAATGTCAGACTTCTGTACAGAATTACTTGGTGCTGGCTGATGTGACAAAGACTCAAAGTTCAGCATCTGAAGCCGCAGAGGAGCAGAGAGTTGCGTGCATTAGCACAGATAATTTGCAGGATGTGAAAATGAGAGCAGGAGTGAGGGAGCATATATTTTTCATTAGCTTTGGTTTAGAGGGTTCAGGGACCTGCATTTATTTCATCCAGTGAACTCTGCCCTCATTAAATCTAGACCGTGGCTGGTAATGACTGCAAGTAAGAAGCTATGGAGGCCACTAAAGGGCAGGAGGTAGAGTGAGATCCTCGTTGGAGCATGGAGAGGACCTTGGTGTATGCAGGGATAGTGAGAGAGCAACCTCACCTCTGCTGAGTCCATTCTGTGGTACTGAGCATGGCTGAGGAGGTGTGAGTTGACCAAACCATTTGCCAGCCTCTACTAGTCCAGTTCTACCTTCTAAACCCACTTCACTCTGGTCCTGAAGGCCCTGGGCTGTAACCTGACGAACCCTGCAAACATTTCACCTGTAGTTCTTGCCTCTCTCTATCCACGCAAAATTATTATTCTTCCTGTTAGCAGGGAGCTTGGCTGGTGTTACCTGGAAGGACTAAGCATGCCCTGACTGGAGCAAAGCCCATCTGCAAAGAAAGGAAGAGGCTTACTTGTAAACACAGTCCTGCTGCTGGAGAAGCCCGTGGCAGCGAGTTGTCTGTACTGACATTTTCTGGCTTTCACTGTGAGTTTGGCATCACCTTTGTGAACAGTAACTGCAGCCAGGGCCATGCTGGGGGATGCTCTGCCTCCTTTCTGAGTGGGGAATTTTTCTGCCGTCAGTGGCTAGGATGCTCCACATCTCTCCTGGCCTGCATCACCTACTTCCCTACTATCAGTTGTTTTGGGCATAAATTATGACCTTCTGTCATAATTTCTGTCAGCAGCCTCTGGTGTTACCCTGCAGTGCTGTAGTCTGTTCTGATTCTGGGCCATGACAGCCCTACAAACATTTTCTGTCCTATTAAAATTTAATTCCTTCTTTGGAATAGAGACTTCTCATCACACACAACCGGATGGATAAATGTTTGCTAAGGTGACAAGGATTGAGTATATTTAATCTTTCTCCCTTCCCTTTAAAAAACTGTGCCTGTTGTTGCCTCTTGGCACAGGTACATTAAAATCAATAATGAACATTACAAGTGGCTCTGTGATAAAATATGGTCTATCCTTCTCCATTGAACTGTAATAAGCAGCTTTTTCAAAACCACGCACATACCTTTGTGCTTCAAAAATAATGTGGTGACTGCATGTTGGTTTAAGGAAAGCTCCAGGAGACTTAGTAGGTTGAGGTGTGCCTCAAACCCAAGTATTCTTCCAGTGACACAAACTACATGTGGTTAGATATGTAACTTTTGGAAACTTGCTGATGGAACGGGTCATTCTTTGTGTGTCCTGATCTTAGATCCTCTCTGAAGCTTTGCACTCTGCTCTCTGAGGCAGAGGGCAAGGAACCTTTGGTCTGACACAACGCTGCAGATCCTTTGTTATGCCTTTATTTCCCTGAAATGGATTTTAATTGGAAAATACTCATGGGTTGACGTTGGTTCTTTCTGAGAGAATGAACCAGGTTACAAGAATTCCTCATTGGGACAAGTCTAACAGGCAAGAGACATGCAGAACTGAGTCACGGTGGTGAGGTACATGGGTTGCCCAAAGAGTGACCGAGCTATGATTTACACCGGCCTTGCTCTGTACCAGGCTGAGGCAAAGACTTGAATCTGCATTTGCTGTGTCTTAAGGGACTGTGCTGTTCATCAGCATATTGGCCCATCTGGGGGAACCTGTTCGTTGTGCTCCCCCTCCCAGTTCAGTCCATAAAAGTTTGAGATCTCATGTTTGCCCTGAGGAGGATGAAAAATTTATTTGAGTTTTGAGTTTTGCAAGAAAGGGAGTGATTCCTGCTACTTAGCTCTTTTATTTAGCTTAGAGGTCCTGCTTCTCAAATTCTCCAATATAAAAAGTCCTCAGAGAAGACAGCCTAAGGAAAGCAGCCCAGCTTGCTAACTATTCATCAGTATTCCCTTTAAAGAAGGCAAATGTTATTATCCTCTTTGCCAAAAGGGAGTGTGAACGCATCTGCTCCTCCACCCACCCTCTTGGCACCCCTTCCTGATGTCGACTCCCACAACTCACCCTCTGTCACAGCTCAGCAGCCCATTACAAATGGCCGTGTTTAAGCAAGGTCTTGCTCTTCATTTACAGCCCTCTCTGTCACTCCAATGGGTTCCTTCCCTGGCCTTTCACAGCCTTTGTTTCAGGTTAAGAAAATGTCAAGCTCATTTGGAAGTTCCTTGCCCCTCCTTCCTGTGCCGCAGCCATTAGTGGTCCTCTCGCTGCTGCAGGAAGCTGACATTTACATTGTGAGCTGGGGAGGAGATGATAATAGTGGTTAAGTCAGACTTTGCTAATCACCAGTTCTGTCCACCTTCAGAAATGAGCTCAGGTGGCCAGAGCTTATTTTCCTCATTTCTTCTCTCTTACATTCTCCTATGTCCATCTACCCCTGCCTGGTCCTCCACCCTCCCACCCCATCACCACTTAATTATAGACTATGAGGGTAAGGTGTAATTCCATGAAATACAGGTTTAAAAAAACCACAAACCACTAGTTTTGGAGACAAGATTATACTTGACTGAATTTCCTCCTCCTCCATGATCATCCCTCCCAACTCTCCTCACCCCTTTTGAATCCAGTGGGGAAGATGTTGACCACCTCTGTCAGAGCTAACGATGAGGAGGGTCTGAGTTTGGGATCAGCCCTGCTTGGGTTGTAGATCCAGGGACACACTGGCCTTCAGGGGTGAGGGAAATGCAGGAAAGAACGCAAGTCCTGCCCACTGCATTTTTTCTAGTCCAAACACAACACCAAACCATAAAAAGAAGCAGGCATTTCCCATTACTGATGAATCTCATGCATATGGGGCTGTTTGACACGGGGATAGATTAGGTGGCATCTGGAAGTCCTGCTCACCGCTAATTTTCTATGATTCTGCAAGGCTGACATTTAAGGGTCAGTTCAAGACTGGAAACAGTGGTTTCTGTGGGGCTCTACTAATCACAAGCTTCGTTCAGATTTGAAAATGAGTTTTGACCAGGGCTATCGATTTCCCTCCTTGCTTTGCTTTTTCAATGCGTATGCATATGTGTGTGTTTGCAATTTTAACCTGAAAGACTGGAAGGCACCGCTCCCTCCCCTTCCTGACTTCTGTGCACCTCCCCTTTGAAGCCCCGATAAGGGACTTCATTAAAAAAAAGCAAACTGCAGCAGTCAGGAAGTGCGAGGGGAGGAGAAGTAAGAAGAACTGATGAGGACAGCAAGTGTTTGAAAGCTGAAGAAGAGGAGGAGCTGTGGCAGATGTTGCCAGCTGTTGCTCAGCGCGTGGGTGTCACATCAGCACACCCCTGCAGAGCAGAACAAACCCACAAATTAAGCCGTTGTGCTGTGGCCCTGGTGCTGTTCCTTTTATATTGTAGTTGACACCTCTCTCCAGGCCTCTCCAGGTCCTGTTCTCGTTGTCTTCACCCACTGGTGTCACTTCTGGCTGCTCTGCCCTGTGCTCTGGCCCTTGCTGCTGTGCGTGACGGCTGTCAGCCAGCTGCTAACAACTGAGAAAGGGGAGCTGGGGAAAGCCATCTTTATTCATACAATTGAAGTCCTTGAAAAACACGAAATCAATCCAGTGTGTGTTTTTTCTATACAAAAAAAAAAAAAGAAAAAAAAAAAAATCTTCTTCTTTTACAGCCTCTCTCTTTTCCCTCCTTGAAATTTGCTTGTTTTTCTGGAATGACACTTCTTGCTCTATCATCGGAAAGGGAGTGCTGACGTACATTCTTCCTTCTCCATATTACACTGCTCCCTGTGGAGAGCGGTCTTCTACCAGCCTTCAGAAGGTTTTCTCCAAGGTGCCAGGATTTTCTGAAGCTCCCCCATGCACAAGCAGTTTGCTCCCCACCTCAAGCCTTGCCAGTCATGCCCAAAATTCACAATAATCCCTCCAATGCCTTCCTTCTCCTTCGTTTCCCACTTGACCAAAGAATATTGTAAGGATTTAAAAAGGAAGCGTTTGTATAGCTGGAAATGAAAGGCCAGTTGTCCATCTAATCTTGAATCTACCCCTTATTTAAATTCATTAGGCCATCTTTATTCTTCTCATCACCTAGTATTTCCCCCCAGGACCTTATTCTGTCTACACTGGCATCTTTTGAGAGTGGACGAATGAAATGTAATGGGGGAGACTGTTGTCTGCAGGACAGTCGCTTCATTTTGTGCAGACACTGATCTTTTTTTATCTGCGCTGGTTCCTCCGTGACCCCTCTGCCCCAATCTTTATTCCCACCTTTACTGCCAAAAGTCAGAAGAGGAAAGTGAAATCCCCCTCAGCTCCTGGAGCTAGAAAGGTGCAACCCTCCGACCGCCAGCTCTCCAGCAACCTTTCCACTGCATGCAAATTTTTATAGCATATCAATAAAAGGATCTTGAGGCCAAATGGAAATTCGAGCAGCTGCCTGAATTGCTTGAGGGGAAAGAAACCCACTCAAAGAGTTTTTTTTTTTTTATTTATTATTATTATTTTAAACATTCAAATGTATGACCCAATCAATTTCAGGCCTCTTTTTTCTGGGAACCCTTCCCAGGGATCCTGGCGTCCTCCAGAAGGAGCAGCAGCTCAGCCTGGGAGAAAGCAGAACACTGCGGCAAACACCATGTCTCACACCTGCATCCCTCCAACCTCTCTGGAGATGTCATCTCATAGAATCACAGAATGGCAGAATGATACCAGGTTGGAGAGGACCTCTGGAGATCATCCAATCCAATCCCCTGCAAGAGCAGGGTCACCCAGAGCAGGTCCTACAGGAACGTCTCCAGGTGGGGTTTGAATGTCTCCAGCGACAGAGACTCCACCACCTCCCTGGGCAGCCTCTGCCAGGGCTCTGCCACCCTCACATAAAAGAAGTTCCTCCTCATGTTTAGATGGGACTTCTTATGTTCAAGTTTGTTCCCGTTACTTCTTGTCCTGTCACTGGGCACCACTGAAAAAAGCCTGGCCCCATCCTCCTGACACCCACCCTTTAAGACCCACCTTTTTGATCAGATCCCCCCTTGGCCTTCTCCAGACTAAAAAGATCCAAGTCCTTCACCCTTTCCTCTTAAGAGAGATGTTCTAGTCTCCTCATCATCTCTATGCCCTGCTGTCCCTCCCAACCACTTTCAGAGGGTTTCAGCACCTAATGCAGAAGAAGCATCTCCCTGAAAATCCTTCTGCACTGGATGCAAGGGATTGCTGGGTGTATGGGAGCACCCAGACAAACTGGTTTCAGAGAACAATAGGTGAGATGCAGGGAGTTGTCCTCCCTCCAGCTTCATCTCCCCTTGTCTCCTCTATGCAGAGATAACTTGGAGGGAGCTGCAAAACGGCTCAGCCCGGGGTTGTCTCAAAATTGCACAATAAGAACCGAAATCAAATGGAGCCTTAACAAACAAATGCCCTGAGGCCCATCCCACCACTATTCCTGTGACTTTGAGTGCTAGAC